>JAKKZN010000009.1:2942569-2952888 GCA_033441825.1 Pangasius elongatus | reverse complement strand
TAGGAAAATAATCAACAGCAGGGTTGTGTGATTTTAACCCGAGTTACTGTTACCCACATGCAGTTGATTATTTTTCTATAACGGCATGTCCCGAAGTGTTTTATTCCTCTTATACCACTATTACGATTTTTTTTTAAACATACTAAAAAACAGCAGGTACTTTTTGTCCATTTAGAGTTACATTTAATGTTGCAGAACGTCCGTGAGACAAGTTAGAGCTTCATCCTGGACTGCTATAAAGCCCTGACACTGGAGACTCCTTCCAGGAATGTGAAATAAATGTCTTTTCCCCAAACTACACACGCTTTTAATCCATTTATTTTGAGAGTCTAACATGTGTGCGGTGTTACTATGGAAACAATAAGTAAGAGTTTCAGCATGATTTATGAGATGAATAAGATGATAATCATGTGTGTGTGTGTGTGTGTGTGTGTGTGTGTGTGTGTGCGTGCGCACGCATCAGTGGTTGTGCTGCGGTGCCCATGGGCCGGATGACTGGAACCAGAACATCTACTTCAACTGCACGGAGCTGAACCCGAGCCGAGAGCGCTGCGGCGTTCCCTTCTCCTGCTGCATCAAAGACCCAGCTGTGAGTACTGTCTCTACACCTCACATCCTTACACACACACGCACACACACACACACGCGCGCACACAAAAACACAAGCTCTGGGCGTCTCCACCCTTTCTCTGGAAGCGTGGGTGGAAATAAATGTGTGTGTGTTTGTGTGTGTGTGTGTGTGTGTGTGTGTGTGTGTGTGTGTGTGTGTGTGTGCTGGGGTGTGTGTGCGTGTGTGTTTGTGTGCTGGGGTGTGTTTGTGTGTGTTTGTTTTTTTGTGTGTTGGGGAGTGTGTGTGTGTGTGTGTGTGTGTGCGTGACTTCTGCGTTGGGTTCAGGTTGCAAATGAGACTAAACAATAATAATTTCTGCTGATTACAGAGATGATAATCAAATTATTTCACAATAATAATATCAGTAGTGGCTTGTGTTGATGTGAAGTTAATAATCAGTGTGAAAAAGAGGCTGAAAATCTTTTATAATAATAATAATAATAATAAGAAGAAGAAGAATATTTGTTTATGTAGCACCTTTCGTACATTTAAAATGCTTCGCAGTTTGAAGAAAAAAACCCGGAAATATAGTGAAACAAAAATATAAAAAAAAATTTAAATAATAAAAAGGCAAATAAAAATAATGCAGTAAATAACAGCAGTGACAGAAAGAAGAAAATAATAATTTTAAAAAAAAAATTCTAACAGTAATTATTAATTAGTAATTAATAATAATTAAAACAATATAAAAGTAACATAAATGTAAAGCAGGTAATGAAAGTTAGTTAGTAAAAAAATAAAGTCAGAACATCAATGAATAAAATAGATTTATTTGTAATGGGATGAATGCGAGGCACTTGAACACTTACTGGCAAAGCTGCTTTATACACTGTAACAGCTCACACACACACACACACACACACACACACACACACACACACACACACTTCATTACGCGAACACACTGAACGCAGGTTTAGTTTACACGCAACATGTAACATACACGTATAAGGAGATTGCTCACACACTGCCATGTTTATTTATAATTGGGGAATACATCTGTGTGTAAACACACACACACACACACACACACACACACACACAGGTTCTCTCCTCACTTTGCCGACATCAGTAAAAGTAACTCTGAGCAGAAGAAGCATGACGAGTGGTTCTTTAGTTAATACAGTAGTGTAATCGTTGTGAAGTTGCTGTTGTGTAAGAGGAATAAAACACTTCAGGACTTGTCAGACTGTCATAGGAAAATAATCAACTCTGGGGCTGTAACTCTAACTGTAACACTACACCACTGTTGATTGTTTTCCTAAAACAGCACGACCCCAAGAGGTTTATTCCTGACCCAAATAATCATTTCAGGACGATTCTGCTCATCTCTGCTGATCCGATTCTCTCCAGAATCCTAAGATAAATTACTTCAAACGTCAAACTTTCCTCTGTGAGGCTTTTCGTTAGTGAACATGTCGTCTTGCGTATCAGGAGTGACCGTGTGCTTCTCTGCTCTTTCCAGGAAGACGTTCTGAACACCCAGTGCGGATACGACGTGCGGCTTGAAGCAGTAAGTACCATACGCCATCATCATCATCATCATCATCATCATCATGTCTCCTACGAGTTTCCCATAACCACCATGGCTTTAACATGGCTGAACATTTTTAAAACTATTCAAACCAATAAAATAATCTTGTGTAGAACAGTACATTGTTCTGAAGAGAAGCTCTGTAGGAAAATAAACAAAACACATGATCTTGAAATAGGTTCTCTATTATTTCGGATCATTTCTGACTTTAGTGGTTTGTTAGTAGCATGTTTTCCGTGGGACTCTGATGTCTGCATGTAGTCGGGGCGGGGCTTAAACGAGATCATACATCATATCCTGTGAATGTTTTCCAGGCCATTGTGATGATGGGAGATAATGAGAAAACAGTGTAATTAATTAATTAATTAATTATTTGAATTATCTGCATGTTTACTTTGATTTCCTGAACACATGAAAACTATTTCATATTCATTTAACATCAGCCAATGAATCCTACCAGAAGCAGAGCCATAATATTTCTTTATATCCGAGTTCAGTTCTCAGTTCAGTCTCAGTTCATGTAATCACTGTTCAGTTTGGTCAGAAGGGGTTGATTCATTTTCTGTAACAGCAGCTTGTCACTAGGTTCACTAGTAGCTGGTCACTAGCTTCACTAGTAGCTGGTCACTAGGTTCACTAGTAGCTGGTCACTAGGTTCACTAGTAGCTGGTCACTAGGTTCACTAGTAGCTGTCACGAGGTTCATTAATAGCTGGTCACTAGGTTCGCTAGTAGCTGTCACTAGGTTCGCTAGTAGCTGTCACTAGGTTCGCTAGTAGCTGTGACTAGGTTCGCTAGTAGCTGGTCACTAGGTTCACTAGTAGCTGTCACGAGGTTCATTAGTAGCTTGTCACTAGGTTCACTAGTAGCTTGTCATTAGGTTCACTAGTAGCTGTCACTAGGTTCACTAGTAGCTGTCACTAGGTTCACTAGTAGCTTGTCATTAGGTTCACTAGTAGCTTGTCACTAGGTTCACTAGTAGCTTGTCACTAGGTTCACTAGTAGCTGCCACTAGGTTCACTAGTAGCTGCCACTAGGTTCACTAGTAGCTTGTCACTAGGTTCGCTAGTAGCTTGTCACTAGGTTCGCTAGTAGCTGTCACTAGGTTCGCTAGTAGCTGTCACTAGGTTCGCTAGTAGCTTGTCACGAGGTTCGCTAGTAGCTTGTCACGAGGTTCATTAGTAGCTTGTCATTAGGTTCGCTAGTAGCTGTCACTAGGTTCACTAGTAGCTGTGACTAGGTTTGCTAGTAGCTGGTCACTAGGTTCGCTAGTAGCTGTCACTAGGCTCACTAGTAGCTGTCACTAGGTTCGCTAGTAGCTGTCACTAGGCTCGCTAGTAGCTGTCACTAGGCTCGCTAGTAGCTTGTCACTAGGCTCGCTAGTAGCTTGTCACTAGGTTCACTAGTAGCTGTCACTAGGTTCGCTAGTAGCTTGTCACTAGGTTCACTAGTATCTGTCACTAGGTTCGCTAGTAGCTTGTCACTAGGTTCACTAGTATCTGTCATTAGGTTCGCTAGTAGCTGTCACTAGGTTCACTAGTATCTGTCATTAGGTTCGCTAGTAGCTGTCACTAGGTTCACTAGTATCTGTCATTAGGTTCGCTAGTAGCTGTCACTAGGTCACTTTCAAACAGAACTGCATACTGGTCGGCGTTGTAGTCATTGTACTGTCTTGTGCGTCTGCATGTTTGCACTTGTGCACTTTGTTTAATTTATGTCGTCCCTGTAGTTCTGTGTTGTTCTGTGTCTTATGTAGCACCTTGGTCCTGGAGAAACATTGTTTCGTTTCACTAATGTTCTTGTATATGGCTGAAATGACAATAAACTCCACTTGAACTCTGACAGTAGTGCAGCTGTAAGTCAAGTCACAGGTTTGTATTGACGTGTTTTCTCGTAAATGATCATTTCTGTAATAATGACTCGGATCACAGGGACACGATATTCCAGGGCTAATAATGGGCTACTTGCGCTGTGACGGATTTCCCTTTTAAAATCACCTGAGTCTCGTGTATGCGGTTGCACTGTTTACATTCAGCAGCACAGCGGGACAGTAGTGTGTATTGTTTTTTTTGTTGTTGTTTTTTGTTTTCTCCCTCTTCAGTCTTCCTATACAGTCATAGTTTTGGGCTAACGTTAGCTTTAGGTGCACATTTCTGTTAATAGGTAGTTATTTGTTAATAGGTGTTCATGTGGAGATGACAGAAGTGGCGTTTTTGGTTAATGTTGGCGGATTGCTGTGATATAAGGAATAAAGCACTTCAGGATGTGCTGCTGTAGGAAAATAATCATCTTCAGAGTAGCGACAGTAACTCTGCTTTCATCACGCCACCCTGATGTTGATTATTTTCCTGTAACAGCACACCCGCGAGTGTCTTATTCCTTTCTTAATGTACCGTTCAGCCGTTTTAATTCACACGGCTCACAACCGTCATTCGTTCATTAGCGTGCGTTAACACTGTACATGATCAGATTAACCTGGTTAGCTAGACAGTCCGCGCAGCTGCTAAGAAGGGTTTATTACCACGTTTAATTTCGCCGATAAAGCACTCCAACACCTTGGCAAGGCTAAAGGTTTACCGGGTTGTGCTCTACTAATTTGCATGGTTAATTTAAGCCCTTGATTTTATTTTGTGGCACTAAAAATGGAGGATTTATACAGAAGCACAGAGAACATCGTCCCCTGTTTTTAAATGGAAAGGTTTAAATCACCGTGTTTACAAGTTCGACCCAAACGCAAAGCTATAGAATGAAACTCAGCCACCCAAAAGGAGTAAATGTACATTTTTAAGTGCAGAAACACGTCCTTAGGTCATGCGTACGTGTTTCTGAAGGCCAGTGCACTCGTTCCTGTCCTGAACTACAATCCATATGATGATTGTAGGATAATGATACATGCTGTTTATAGAAGTCATTGTATAGGGATGTGTTTAAAACTCATTCTGCCACACACACACACACACACACACACACACACACACACACACACACAATCACACAAACAGTGTGCATTGACCCCACCCTCAGGGGGTTAAGTGCAATAATTGAACGCTTTAGCTCATGGAGCAGAGGCCTGTAATAACAGTTTGAGTCGTCAGGGTGATAATTAGCTTCCCGTTTTAGGCAGAGGAAAGCGGCGCTCTGTAATCGGGGACTCGGAGAGCCACGCCAGGCCTCGCTGCTCTCCCTCAGTGCGGGCGTGGTAACAGTCACAGCACCCTGCCAGCTCCGTTACCATGGATACGCTGTCAGAGTATGTGATTTAGGAGCGCACTGTACTCTGATTTAACTTGTCCGGTTTTAATGGATATGGAAAAATACAGGCATAATGTTAGATGAAGTAGTGACATAGAGGAGTCGCTCTGTGTGTTGAACAAGACGGGTATAAAAGGGTTTCTATAGCAACGGCTCCATCACAGGGACTCGTATGGCGGAGCATCTGCATCAACCTGATCAAACACTTACGGAAGGAGTCTCCAGTGTCAGTGCTTTGTAACAGTCAGTATGTTTTCTGGGGCATAGGACAGTCTCGATTTCTCATTAACACCGTTTTATTTTATTTTTTATGATTAATATTTTTCTATAAGAATGAGAGGCTGCTACCTGCTATATTGCTGCTATCGGCAAATTGCTGTGGTATAAGGGGAATAAAACACTTTGGGACATGCTGTTATTGGAAAATAATCAACTGTGGGGTGGTAACGGTGACTCCGCTTTATCACACCCCCCTGTCTTTTCTGTGTTTTCATGCATATTTAAAAAATAATAATTCAGTGTGATATTGTGAATATGGAGACATTTGCTGTGAAGGACACGAGAGGCATCTCTACTCACCTGTCAATCGTGTCCGCTGTCAATTTAGGAAGCTCCGCCCCTTGCATTTCTAGCCTTGTTATATTTTCCTCATCAGGTGGCATCGTATAAGGTACTGTGCAGAAGTCTTAGGCACTGGCGAAGAAATGCTGTAGAGCAAAGATGCCTTCGAAAATAATGAAATTAAATGTTTCTACGTTTAAAAAATACTATAAAGAGCAGTAAACAGTAGGGTTGCACGATACTGAAGAAAAATGCTGTATGCGATAACTTGTTAAATAATGCGGTACTATAATGCTATAAGTGTGTAAAATCAGTTTAGATTGTGTTTATTTATTTATTTATTTATNCTGAATCCGCTTACGATACGATTCTAAAGGTAACAGTTCGATGTTTGACGATAACGCTGAATCCGCTTACGATACGAATCTTAAGGAAACAGTTCGATGTTTGACAATAACGCTGAATCTGCTTACGATACGATTCTTAAGGGAACAGTTCGATGTTTGACAATAACGCTGAATCTGCTTACGATACGATTCTTAAGGGAACAGTTAAGTTTTTGACACTTGTGCATCAGATTGTTCTTGTAACGTTGTCATATGTTTAATCCAGCTCCTGTCTGTACATTTCAGTAAAGCCTGGTTGAGGAACGGTTTTCTAAGTGAGTATGTGTTTTAATCTGGCAGTAATCGCTTGTTGTTGTAGTTTTCACTTTATTGTTGAGGATGTTGGCAGGTATGAGTCATTCCCTTTCCATTAGCAACAGCTATCAGGTGTACAGGCCATGGAAAATGTCAGCAGAGTGGAAACAGTGCAGTTTCTCTGAATCTTTTGTATCCTGTTAGTCTAGTGTTTCTGTCATTTTTTTTCTTTCCCCTGAAAGGGTGTGGAGAGGAAGCGGTAGACAAAAAAAAAAAGCACACAAAGAGATTCCAGGCATAATATTTTATTCATAATAAGTAATTATGTAGCTCACGGAGGCGGTTTCTATATTGTGTCCTGAAACGTACAGAGTTTAGGATTAGGATTCTTAGGAAAATCAACTTTTTCTTTAAAGCTTCTTTGTGTAGTTTTACAGAAGCCGTTTCTGTTCTCGGTGCCGTATCCCACGGTCGAGTGCAGCATGGGAGAGGAAATAAGAGACGGGTAAAAAAGCGACCATGTCGAAAGAGACCTGAACTGAATTGAGCCTCAGGGGAAATCGCTTCTCTGTCATCTCACTGGCCCTCCAGCACGTCCTCTTGACTTCCCATTGGCCCAGGCGTTGACTTTCAAGGTCCTTTATGTCAGCTGTCGAAAGAGACAAACCCTGGGCTGGGCTGCGGCTCTGTATGGGAACCGCTGATGACTCACGTGTAGCTTTTTAAATCCTCTTTAACTCTTATTTCAAAATTACTAGGTTTAAATGTTTATACAGATTTTGTTTGTTATTTTTCCTGTACTCGAGCTATGAGTCAAACTGCCTGGTGTAAGGGTGCTTTCACATAAGCATTGTTCAGTCTGTTTGAGTCGAGCCCTGGTGTGTGTGTGTGTGTTTTTTTTTTTTTTCTTCTTTTATGCGGTTCTGTGCAGGGGAGAACACAGCGATCACACAGGTCCAAGACCATCTGGGCAAGCTGATCTCAGTTCCAGTCGAACTCTAGCACGGTTCAGTTGCAGTGATTCGATCCTGAATGTACCAAAGTACAGCAAGCAAACAACACATGCTGTGTACTTCGGGTTGTGGACGAAGTTTTTCTGTAGACGTGAGCTGCTAAAATGAGCCGCGAGGCTCAAACCGATTCTAACGGACAGACTGTGACGTGTTCTGGAGATCTGGAGTGATGAACAAAACGAGATAATAAACGAGTCTCTGTGTTCTCTGTTCTCGGGTGATTTTTTTAGGATTTCTATACACACTCGGTTTGTTTCCTTTGTTTTGTGTTTCGTATTTTTGGCCAATGAGTGGAGGAGATTTTACGCATGCGTAAATATTCAGCCCTACAAACCCCTAACCTAGTGAGAAAAGCGAGCAAAAAACAAACCACAAGTATCGGTATGTTTCGGACTCGGCACCAAATCAGAGCAAAATAAAAAAAGCACAAATAAAAAAGCACATGGGCCTCATTTCTCAACCTGGATTTATTCGTAAAAACATTCATATCCTACATTCATATCCTGAGTGTGTGTAAATAGATGTACTCATAAGCTGTAAATGTAGGTGACCTTTTATGGAGTTTTGTGGGCGTCACTACGTGCAAACGAGCCGTGTCAGGAAAACGCCGTGCGCTTCACGGGAGATCATCTCGCGCACACGTGAGCGTGAAGACAACCAGCATTTCCGAAGCTTCTGAGAATCGTAGCTCGGTGTGGCTCACGCAAACATTTACACACAACTTTACTAAAAGATTCATAAATGAGACCGTGTGCCGGAGGAGTGTGTAGGGCTGAAACCATCCTCGTAAAACTCGTTCATTTGTTGGTCAGAAATACGGCGATGGAAAAACGATAAGCAAACCTGTATCGAGTGTGCGGTGCCTCGGCTACGACAATTTATTAATATATTTATTATTATTGTTGATCAAATTTTACAAGAACATAGGGCAGGTTATCCTGTTGGTCCAAATAAGCAGAATGCAGACTAATATCTCGATCAGTTCACAGCACAAATCATCTAAAAGCGATTGCAGCTTCGCCAAGGTCCTTTTCAGACATTTGCCTAAACGCACAGCTGTGAGCTCCGTTTCTGGCCTCGCCAACGTACTGCGGTGCGCCGGCTCAGCTTCACGTAGAGTAGTGAGATGAAGACGTCCCTCTGCTGCGGGTCAGTGTGTGCGCTGCTGCTGCTGCCGCTGCCGCTGCCGCTGCTGTCTGTGTGTAAACCCATAATCCTGTAATCTGCTCATCATCTCAGCGTGGAATCGGTTCTGTCAGCTCAGCGTGTCGGAGAAGCTGCGTGACCTCGCGCCGATTATCAGCCAACCCGCTGCTCCTGCCGAAAGAAACATGATCTCTCTCTCTCTCTCTCTCTCTCTCTCTCTCTCTTTCTCACATCACACACTTACACTCACACATCGTTCTTTTAATTGAAAGTGGCAGTTTTCCAGCCAGATGACTCAAAACTATCAGATATGCCTATCCTTGTGAGGACATTCGGTCTCCACTAAGGTACACAAACACGCGCACACACACACACACACATTCTTGTCGTTTCATTATTAATAACTCGAGATTTTTTTAATTTTCTTTCCTCCAGGAACTGGATCGACAGAAGTACATCTACACTAAGGGGTGCGTGGGGCAGTTTGAAAAGTGGCTGCAGGACAATTTGATCATCGTCGCCGGCATCTTCGTCGGTATCGCACTACTACAGGTAAGAATCCGTCCATCTCCTAATAATGACCATCAGCTTTAACACCTACAATCTGTTCGTACGAATCCTAAACCGGACACTCTTTATTTATTGGCTCGTTGCATTTAATCTGATCTACAGTTACATGCAAGCTTAGTGTCACCGTTGCCATAACAACCAGGAGTCTGATCCTCACCTTCAGCTTTTTAATCACGCTGCTTGTGTCGCTGAGTTTTTTTGAATTATTTCCGTCTCAGCAAAAACGTCGTTCTTTTGGAGAGGAACAAGGACAGTGATGATGTGGAAAACGCAGACGCATTCACAAAGCCTTTCCTCGTGATCTACTAACACGAGAAATAATGGTTTTCTAAACGTTTTCAATCCTTTCTTCTGCATCTTTGCTGAATTTCCGATGACTGTTCTGAGGTCAGTTCACATTCAGAGCATTCGTTTAACTTTCGCAATTATTTTAAACAGATTAAAATCTGTAGCCTTATCTTATAACATGATAAATACTGACTAATAGCTAAGATTTTATGGAAAAATATCTTTATAAGGAAGAAGAAGAACAAGAGAAAGGGCAGTGAGCCAAAATGTTCAACCTACAACACAAGATTTACTACAGCATATGATTTACTTTTGTTTAAAATGCATTTAAAGCAGCGTAATCCAACTGTACTTTCTACAAAGACTCTCCAGACACAACTATATACCACCTTCTGACTAGTTAAATACCACACTCATCACTGATCAGGGTGATCATCGGTCGTTTGATTGAAGTATCAGGCTTCGTATTCGCTTTGTTGTGCAGGTTAACTGTAGATATTTACACTATCCAGAGACACCAGTGATCTCACCTACTTCTGTCCAAGCTTTACTTTTCTTCATAATACACTCCTGAACAAAATCTTAAGACCGGGGGAAACATTCCAAGTATTCGCATTTCACGCTGGTGAATCATAACCAGGTTGTAAGAACTGCTTCAAAATGTCAAAAGAAGAAAAAGGAGCAAGAGACAAAAAAACAGAGATT
>JAKKZN010000009.1:2883842-2894806 GCA_033441825.1 Pangasius elongatus | reverse complement strand
CACACACACACACCAGGCTTATCCAGCTATACAGGAAATGAATGTCTTACTTACTTTGCCTCCTATCTCAGGTTCCTGCTGTGGGATTTCCAAAGAAAAAGAAGC
The DNA here is from genome assembly GCA_033441825.1 of Pangasius elongatus. Lineage (NCBI taxonomy): Eukaryota > Metazoa > Chordata > Actinopteri > Siluriformes > Pangasiidae > Pangasius > Pangasius elongatus. The sequence continues at coordinate 2,894,701 of JAKKZN010000009.1, read as the reverse complement.
ACAGCACAAAGGATGTTCTCTACTGTAGACCGTGGTTATAAAAGGATATTTTTTTGGAAAAAAAAATCTCATCTCACCCACCAGGTAACTCAAAATAACTAGTCTGTCTGGCTAGTTTAAGAAAACGGTGTGTTAATGCATAATTGATATATAGCAATTTTCTAAATCTTATTTTTCACAATTTAGAATTTTTAACACTTTATCATCAAATTAAATTTTAATGTACACAATAATATTTTGTATCATTTCTCATCATAAACATGTGAAAAAAGACACTGAAAAGTGCTTATCCTCGTGCATATATGCATTTGTTAGAAAAGCTGCTTTCCTGAGCTCCTAGCGCCTTGAAACTGTTTAAATAGCATTTTCAGTGCCTAAAGCACACACTTGTGTTAACACATACAGATTTGTTAAGTTCACACAGCGTCTTTGAAAATGTTTTCATTTGTATTTATCTTATTAACGACATAAAATCTTTTATTTACTCTCACTGCTTTTAGTAGGCGTTTTACTTGCAGTGTTGCCAACATAGTCACGTTGTTGCTACATCTGCTGACTTTTTAGTCCCCTTTAGTGACTTATTTTTAAAATCTAATGACTTTTTGAGCCACCATTAATGCACTCTCCATTCAATGATCACCACTGATCTCAGGAACCGATCACTGATCCCCATTGTTCCCAAATGACCAATCACTGATCCCCATTGTTCTCAGTGACCAATCACTGATCCCTATTGTTCCCAAATGGCCAATCACTGATCCCCATTGTTCCCAATGACCAATCATTGATCACCATTGTTCCTAAATGACCAATCACTGATCCCCATTTTTCTCAACAACCAATCACTGAGCCCAATTGTTCCCAATGACCAATCATTGATCCCCATTGTTCCCAAATGACCAATCACTGATCCCCATTGTTCCCAAATGACCAATCGCTGATCCCCATTTTTCTTAACAACCAATCACTGAGCCCAATTGTTCCCAATGACCAATCATTGATCACCATTGTTCTCAACAACCGATCAATGAGCCCCATTGTTCCCAAATGACCAATCACTGATCCCCATTGTTCCCAATGACCAATCATTGATCACCGTTGTTCTCAACAACCAATCACTGATCCCCATTGTTCCCAATGACCAATCATTGATCACTATTGTTCCCAATGACCAATCACTGATCCCCATTGTTCCCAAATGACCAATCACTGATCACCATTGTTCTCAACAACCAATCACTGATCACCATTTTTCTCAACAACCAATCACTTGCCTGCTCGAGTCAAATAGCTACTGCTGACCTTAGCTACACTACTATAAGCAAGTGAACGCGAAACACTGCAGATAAGCTAAGCTGCTTGTTTAGTCTATCATCATTACAGAGACACTCACTGTGGGCTGCAGATACTCTAATAACAATCATGCGAAGTCATCAAGCCTGGGTTTTATGTCATTATTTTTTATCATTACGCTCTTGAGACCGTGTTGTTAGCAATTACAGTTTTGTGTGGTGCTGTTCGATAAACCTTCCCGCAATGCTCAATACAGAGGTGAACAGAGCAGAAGTTCACACAGTTCACAACACGAACGTACAAAACTCCCATATTCAACATGAAGTCCAAGTCTGAGTCACTGAGAATTCATCACACACACACACACACACCAGGCTTATCCAGCTATACAGGAAATGAATGTCTTACTTACTTTGCCTCCTATCTCAGGTTCCTGCTGTGGGATTTCCAAAGAAAAAGAAGCACAGCACAATTGTTCTCAACAACCAATCACTGATCACCATTTTTCTCAACAACCAATCACTGAGCCCCATTGCTCCCAAATGACCAATCACTGATCACCGTTGTTCTCAACAACCAATCACTGATCACCATTGTTCTCAACAACCAATCACTGATCACCAATGTTTGTCCTACCTGCACACTTCATTTCTTAGTTCTTTATTTTAAACTCTCTTCTTGGTGATAATTACAATAATAAAAGCAAGTTATTCCATCTGTAACAGTTTATGCCTTCTTCTTTCTAAAAGAAATAAATTGTAGTAAATTATTTCCTATTCTACTCTATAGAGTGTCCCAAAAGTCTCCATACATAGGGGACACTTTTTAACAAAATGTCTTCCAAAATTTATACTTAGTTTATATTATATATTTTTTTTCAGATAGCCTTTAAGAATGCCTTTAACAAAAGAAGAACGTATTGAAATCGCTCTCATGGCTGGATCGGGAAGATGTCACAAGGTTGCGATGGACTTTAACAGGAAACACGGCAAAGAACTTCACACACGACACTGTGTGTGTTCACAACCTGGGAGCCAAAGCTGTGAGAGACGACTCTGTGTGTGTTCACAAAGGAATGGCAATCATATAGAGGATGTTTTGTAATTAACGTTACATTTGGCTAAAAAGTGTTAATTTCCATTATGTATGGAGACTTTTGGGAATTCTAAGAGTCACAATCTAGTGAGTTTAATGCATTAGCTACTGTACTTTCCCCTTACGAGAGTTGGTGTATGTACACTGTGTATGAGTTTCAGTTTGCAAAACATCATTAATATGTCGTTTCCTTCCTCTGCTTTGCACAGAGTTTATTCTTTGCAGATCACCAGCACCATGTTCACTATCTGTGCTCGCAATTTGTCACGCTGTACACGCAAATAAGCCCGTTATTTTTGGATCTTATTAAATCAAGTCTTTAGTCTGTAGAATCTGGTTTGGGATGCGGCTCTGAATTCTCATTAAGTGTGTATTAATTGTGTCTTGCAGCCGTCAGGTTAATTTGTGTAGTGGGGAACGGTGCGGCACAACCCACGTTAACAAATGTTCTTCTGCCTGTTGCCTGCTGTAGCATTTTTTTTTTTGCCAGAGAGGGTGAAATTTCCAAATCTTGCATACAGCAACTTTATGTGTACGTGATGACAAGATGGCTGCATGTATATTTTTGAGTCATTTGTATTGGCCATGTACATCTAACATAACAGCGAGAACAAAAACAAAGGGGGAAGTCAATACAGCAGCAGACCAAACATGAAACCATGAAAAAAAAACATAAAATGGGCAGGACATTTTGGAAATACATTTATCTGCATCTGTACGACATCTCCATGCCACTTAACAGTGAGAAATAAATTAGCTAGGATAGATAGCACCGTGGAAAGGAATGAGTCAGGGATGTAGCGGCTTTGACCTGCCTCTAGTGGATATCGGTTTTAGTCCTCCCGATGCATAAAAGGTACACAGATGGGTGTGTAAAAAAAAAAAAAAAAAAAAACTGCTCACATAAAATCTGTGTAACGTGTAATTATGTAATTAGCACTACATCTGGATTAGGTTTTACAATGTTCATGTAATGCTACATTACTGGATTAACCCCTACAACTGTGGAATTAACTCCTCTACTGTTTAATTAACACCTCTGAGAGGGCAGCCATGATGAATCGTCTCATGCGTTATCATTAGCAATGAATAATGCATGATCTTGCAGCTGTTCTGCAAAATTGTTCAGCGTGTGCATGTTTTACAGTCGGAGAGGCCTCCAGGACTATCCTGACTGCTATGTGCCAGTCGACACACACACACACACACACACACACACACACACACACACACACACACACACAACCAAATATGATCCAAAATGTCCTGCTTGGAACCCGTTATAAATTGGGAATAGTATGTTGGAGTGTTCAGTCTAGAACTTTTAAGGGCTTCAACAGAGAGAAAAAACGGATACCTTTGCTGATAGATGAAACTTTTTGAACTTGTATCATCATTAGATGTTATGATGCATGTCATTGGTCAACGAATATGTGTTACAGATCTCATTACAAAAAAAAACAAAAACATTCCAGTATATGGATTGGCTTTATCCCTTCAGGCAATCCCTAAAGCTTCTGTGTGGAACCATACAACTGACTCTTCGTGAATGAATAAATGGATGAATGAATGTGTGAATGGCTCAACATTAGTCTCAGTAGTTGCAGTAGTAGTTTTGTTATTAATATTAGTAATACTACAGTTGCTAATATTTGTAGTAGGAGTATAGTTGTTAATATTAGTTGTAATAATCATATTGTTGTTCTTAACATTAGTAGTGGTAGTATCGTAGTAGTATAGTGGTCGTTTCGAATATTAGTAGTTGTACTAGTACAGTTGTCATTAATGTTACAGTAGTAGTTGTAATAGTATTATTGTTAATAATGTTTTAAATGTTATAGTAGTTACATAGTTGTTTACAATACTATTACTAATAGTATAATTATAGATATACAGTTGGTAATTTTTGCATTGGCAGTATTGTTGTAGTATAGTAGTTAGTATACTGTAATATATAAATATATTTATATATTACTTTAACATATATATATATTTAATTTAAATTTTTATATACTATAAAATGAATTAAGTTATTAATATTAGTAGTAGTAGTAGCAGTAGTAGTATAGATGTTAATATTAGTAGCAGTAGTACAGTTGTTGTTAATATTATTAGTAGTAGTAGTATAGTTATAGTAGTATAATTCCTTTTTGTAGTAGTAGTATAGATGTTAATATTAGTAGCAGTAGTACAGTTGTTGTTAATATTATTATTAGTAGTAGTATAGTTATAGTAGTATCATTCCTTTTTGTAGTAGTAGCAATATAAATGTTAATGTTAGTAGCAGTAGTACAGTTGTTAATATTATTAGTAATAGCATTATAGTTACAGTAGTATAGTTCATTTTCGTAGTAGTAGTAGTAGTAGTACAGTTGTTAATGTCATTAGCAGTAATACAGTTGTTGTTAATATTATTATTAATATTAGTATAGTTATAGTAGTATAGTTCATTTTTGTAGTAGTAGTAATAGTAGTACAGTTATTAATGTTAGTAGCAGTAGTACATTTGTTGTTAATATTAGTAGTATTTGAATTACACTAGAGCACTGCAGGCCGGGCAGTGAACACCATTAGTGTTGTACCTCAGCCCAATATAATCAAACAGTCTGTCTGAAAACACTGATGGATTTTAAACGACAACGTTTTGCAGTGTCAAGACAAAGCAGGCATCAGAACTCAGCAGGAGGCTCCAGAACCAGCAGCAGGAGAAGCCAGAGACACTTTACAGCTATTTCTGCATGAGATTGTCTCGAATATGTGTTGCGTTGGGTTTCATCACTACGTCGAAGAGCCCTAGAGTCTCACCTACCTCTTGGTCCATCCTAGTTAATAGGGGAATAAAATAGAGCAGCTCCCGAGATGGAAGTGTCAGTGTGTAGTGAGAGCAGCCAATGGCTGAGCAGCCATAGACCCCATGTCTTACCACTGCATGAGAAATGATGTCAAATACTACATTTATCCACTGTGGCCTGGCTTATTTTTAAATGTCAAGACCAAAAATGTCTGTAACAACCCAGAAACAACAGCATTTATCGTCAGCTTCATTTCATTTTTGCTGCTCACATTCACTTCACTTATAAAAGACCCATAATGCAGCTCCCAGGGCACAGTGTTGCGTAGTTGGCATTTGCGAGGTCGCAATTTCTGCCAGTAAAAGGACCGACAGTCCTGGAGTATTTTGTCTTTACAAAGTAGTGTGCATTTAATGGCATTGGATTTAATGAACTATTTACTTGTTTGTTTGTTTGTTTGTTTTTACCTTAGGAAAGCTTGTTCCCTGGTGGCTAGCCTTTACAATGCCTAAAGTACTGAATAAACTCTTACAGTGCTGATTAAGACCTACAGTGATGAATTACTAAATTAACATGGAATTAGCATTGGATTAATACCTATAGTACTGAATTCACCCATCTCGTGCTTAAGTAATGCCTACAGTGCTGAATTAACACTGAATTAACTCTTACAGTGATAAATTCATGCCTGTAGTACGGAATGAAGACTGAAATAGCACTGAAGTAATATCTATAGTGCTAAATTAACTTTTACAGTGCTGAATTAACACCAGCAGTACTGAATTAACTCTTATAGTACTGAATTTCTTCTTACAGTGCTGAATTCACTCTTACATTACTGAATTAATATCTATGGTACTGCATTTACTCTAATAGTGCTGAAATGGTACTGCATTTACTCTAATAGTGCTGAAATGGTACTGTATTTACTCTGATAGTGCTGAAATGGTACTGAATTTACTCTGATAGTGCTGAAATTGTACTGAATTTACACTAATAGTTCTGAAATTGTACTGAATTTACACTAATAGTGCTGAAATGGTACTGCATTTACTCTAATAGTGCTGAAATGGTACTGAATTTACTCTAATAGTGCTGAAATTGTACTGAATTTACACTAATAGTTCTGAAATGGTACTGAATTTACACTAATAGTGCTGAAATGGTACTGCATTTACTCTAATAGTGCTGAAATGGTACTGCATTTACTCTAATAGTGCTGAAATTGTACTGCATTTACTCTAATAGTGCTGAAATTGTACTGCGTTTACTCTAATAGTGCTGAAATTGTACTGCGTTTACTCTAATAGTGCTGAAATGGTACTGCGTTTACTCTAATAGTGCTGAAATTGTACTGAATTTACACTAATAGTGCTGAAATTGTACTGAATTTACACTAATAGTGCTGAAATTGTACTGCATTTACTCTAATAGTGCTGAATTAACTCTTAAAATGGAGAATTAACTTGTACCGTGATTATCTAACTCTTACAGTGCTGAATTCACACCTAAACTGCTGAAATGATCACCTATAGTACTGAATTCACTCTTAAGGTGCTAAATTATTTCTTACGCTACATCGTTCACTCGTAGAACCAAATTAATGTGACTGGCTCTGAATTAAAGTGTTGAATTAACCCGAACAGCGCTGACCTGACTATAGTGTTTAACTATATCCTTTTTCGGTAGTAAATTCAACCTGGTCATGTGGAATTAACATCTTCGGTGTTAAATCAATGCTGATCGGCCATAGACCCCACGTTTCACCACCGCATGAGAAATGATGTCAAATACTACAGTTATCCTCTGTGGCCTGGCTCATTTTTAAATGTCAAGACCAAAAATGTCTGTAACAACCCAGAAACAACAGCATTTGAACTAATTATGTTCAGTAATTAGATAATACAGTAAATTAGAATTAAATAATACAGTAATTAGAATCTAGCTGGACACAAATAAACACTGCAAGAGTTCATAGGCATTTGTAGGTGTACCTTATTACAGTGTTAATTAAAATACTACAAGAGTTAAATCCAAGGCTTGAATGAACAGTGTTGGTTTAACAAGAAAAATTTAAAGTTCCACTGGATACATGTAGGTGTAGGAGTTAATTAAACACTATAGATTGTGTTAGCTAGTGTTAGCTTATGTCTAAGATTTTAATTCAACATTTCAGAAGTCATCTTCTTTACCGCTTCCACAATACTGACTTGCTAATGAAATCATGTTTTGCTAGTGTTATCGGCAGGTTAGCGTCAGTGTTCTGACGTGTTGTCTCTTTGCTTACGCAGTCGTGTTAAAACTTCAACCAGCCTGACTTTTAGCAAACACAATCCGAGTCTGACACAAACATAATTTAATAATTCAGGAGACTGACTGCGTTTCTCCCCTCGATTAAACTCACACGCTTCAAAAATACGACTCTCTCCTGAGTGTTACATCAGCTTCATAGCCCACTCACTCTCTTGTTTATCCCACACTTTAAAATCCATTTGCATGCACTAAATTCAGGGGAATAAAAAAAAAAAAAAAAAAAAAAAAGAGTCTTACCTTAAAGCGCCTCCGCTTCCCAGAATCGTTTCAGATTGTGGCGTTGTGGTGTGTCGAGCGCTCAGGAGTTTACATCCTGTTAATGTGTTGTGAGTATTGTTTTTTATAGTGCTCTTCATGTGATGTGTAAATCACACCTCAATTCCACTACACAGAAAAAGCAACACAAGCCTTAACAGGATTGATTATGTGAATCCATTATGTCTTGATTTGGGCCATAAAACTTTAGAACAGCCGTTAATTCCTCGCTTCACAGTTTCAGTTCTCAGTTTCAGCTATGTTTGCATCTTTGGCGTAGGGTTATTTATTTTAGGTTATTTATATACATTATTTAGGAAAGATTGGTAGTAACATTATTATTATTATGCAGTGAGTGGCGTTTGGGACAGAGCCCAGATCTGTGACAGTCCTTATTAAGGTGCAGTGAGTGGTGCTTTTCCGATCCAAGCCTAGGGGTAATGAGTGCTTGCATTTGTGCTTGGGACGAAGCCCAAATTTGCAAAGGTAATGAGAGGTGATGTTCCAATCCAATGATGGAGCTTAGGTTTGTAAAAGCCCTTACTAGGGCACAATGATCTTAGCTTTTCCGATCCAAGCCTAGGGGTAATAAGTGCTTGCAAGTGTGTTTGGGACAAGGCCCAGATTTGCAAAGGTAATGAGAGGTGATGTTACACTCCCATGCTAAAGCCTGGATTTGTAAAAGCCCTTACTAAGGCACTGTGGTCTTTGCTATTCCAATCCAAGTCCAGTGTTAATGGATGTTTGCATTTATGTTTGGCCCAGATTTTTGAAGGCAAACATGCTAAATCTGGGTTTCTAAAGCCCCTTACAAGGGCACAGTGAGTGGTGCTATTTCAGTCCAAGCCTAGGGTTAATGGGTGCTTGCATTTGTGTTTGGGACAAAGCCCAGATTTGCAAAGGTAATGAGAGGTGATGTTCCAATCCCAGGCTAGCAGCGCTTCAGGCCTGATGAGTGCTTGTGGATTTGTTAGACCATTTAACAGGCACTTTTCCAGTTTGAGGCTAGTGGCCCTTCACAACCGATGCTTGTTTACAATTCTGATTTGGACAGTGCCTGATTTTTGCAAAAGGGCTTGTTAAGATGCATTGAGCAGTGCCATTGCAGTCCAAGGCTAGTGGCCCTTGAGGCCTGACGGTTGTGTTGAGACAGAGCTCAAATTCAATAGGGCCTTTATCATGACACAGTAGGTGGCGAGCAAATCCAGGACTAGCACCTCTCTGGGTGGCTTTATTTGTGTTTTGGGAAATAGCTTTACTTGTATAAACCCCTGCTGGGGCATAATGAGTGGTGCTGTTCCAATCCAAGGCCAGAATCCTTTGAGTGTTAATCAGTGCTTGTGTGCATGTGTGTGTGTGTGTGTTTGAGACAGAACCCAGATTCAGTAGGTGCTTTGTACTGATCAGGGTTGTAGTGGATATGCAGCCTATCCTGGGAACACTAGGAGTGAGGCGGGAACACACACTGGATTGAATGCTGGGGAATTTATTGGGGCACAAATGGTGGTGCTGCCCCAATCCAGGACTAGCTCCATTTAAACAGTGATGGGGGTTTTCATTTGTGTTTGAATCAGAGCCCAAATTTAACAGAGCTTTATTAGGGCACAGGGATCATTTCCAATCCAGATTATCAAGGGCTGATGGCTAGGGGCCTTTGAGGGCTGATGTGAATTTGAGCGTGAGTGTGTGTGTGTGTATTTGGGGCAGCTAGATTTCCTCAGGCCCTTATTAGAACTCAGTGAGTGTTGCTTTTCCAATCTGAGGTCAGTGGGCCTCCAGGGGTGACAGTTGTTTGTGTTTGAGACAGAGCCCAGATTTGCTATGGCCTTTATCAGGAGCGGTGAGTGGTTGTGTTCCAATCTAAAGCTAGTGGTCCTGCAGGTCTGACGTTTTTGGACAGAGTCTGGATTTGTGAAGGAGCTTATTAGCGCTCAGGGCTAAGGAAGCTGATGGGAAGTGACGAGGAGCAAAGTGAACTCAGAGCCATTGTGCAGCGATGTCATCACTGTGCACTGTTTCCTCTTCTCGTGCTGCAAGACTCTCTGCAGTCCCAAGTGAGGCACACTGCACCCTCCCACTGCCAGCTCCGACTCAGATCCTTCATCATTTATTTAGACTGACACATGTTCCTGTGCTCATTACGCATGAGAATTATTTATGGAGTTATTATGTTCTGTCTTCTTTCTTTCTCTCTCCTTCTTTTCCCCTCTTTCTTACACCGACTACCACAAATCTTTCCTTCCCATGACTTGCATACGACTATCTCATTTGCTCAATTACTTATCATCAAGCCTATGAATGTTTTGAGGAAGTACTTCAGAAGCTTCTTGACACCACACACGGCTATGCAAATGTGACCGAACCAATTTGCTCCACAAGGCAGTGAGTAATCAAAGAGTGCAAAAGAGCCGAGGGAGGATAATTTGAGAATATGTTACATGGATAATAAAGGGTAAAATAAAGCCTCTAGCTGGTAGCTTCAGGGCTAAACAGATGCAGTCGCCATCTAATTGAGTAGATTTTTTTCCCCCTTTCCTGCAGTGCACGAAGAACAAGTTGTGATTGTTATTAATGCACTTCATACACCGGAGCTGCTGATTTCAGATGATGCCCTGTGTTCTCCCTGTAAAACAATTTCCTCCCTGTATGCAAATCCTATTACAACCCCTCGGCTCATTCAACATGGTGGAGTTATTCATTTATTTTCAAAGAACCGTAGCGCTAATGCATCTTCTTTTTTTCAAGTTGTGCCTTTGCCTTACTGAATGCTGCAGCTTGAGATAATAATAATAATAATAATAATAATAATAATAATAATAATAATAGGAGCTGCAAGCAGGATTTTCGGGGGCCAAGCACCCAGACTTGGTGAGCCGCACATTCACAGATGCATTACAATTGAATTTGTAAGCAATCACAGGAAAGCAGAGCCAATCTATAGGCAAAGGGTATCAGAGTTCTGTTTAGACAGGCCTCAAGATGATGTGAGCCAAATTTGGTGAAGATTGGACAAAATTTGGAGGAGAAATAGCAAAAATCTTCTTCTTCTTCTTTCGGCTTTTCCCTTCAGGGGTCTCCACAGCGAATCATCGCTCTCCACCTATCCCTATC
>JAKKZN010000009.1:2747779-2774561 GCA_033441825.1 Pangasius elongatus | reverse complement strand
TTTTAGCTCTCAGAGTTAATGAAAGGAAGACAAATGCAGCTTGTTATATTACTGAGAACTCGGAAAATGTAATTTAAGAAATTCTTAGACGCTGAACACGCAACAATAGTGCCAAGGCACCTCGTGGTGCTGCTTTTGTGTGCTAGTGGAGAGATCGGCTGTACCAAGCGGGCTGTTGATTCCTTCTTTTGGATCTGATGCTTTTTTGGATGCTTTGGGAGGAAGCGGGGAAGTAATATTGTTCAACAAAAGCGTAAATTTTTCTCGAAAAGGCAGCGCCGAAACCTCCTGGCAGACGCAGCTGAAAATCGGCACACATGACACGCCAGACAGCGTTAGTGGTTTTTGTTAAGACTGCGGCGTCAGAGCCGTGTGAAAACACAGACAATCACATTTCAAGCGGTGCTCTGCAGGTGCAGAATGTATTTCGGGAAGATTGCAGCTTGGTTAATTCGTCTCTCGCGGAGCCGCGCTCGCTGCGCCGAGGTCTATTCAGCGCAGGCGGCGTCGACGCTCTATTTGGATCAAGCAGAGATTTCTCCTGCTCCGCATGAAGAATTTCTTTGGCGGGAAGACAAGCAGAGCTCTGGTTTAGAGGCGAACGCCGTGGGCGAGGCTGATCTGGGACAAAGGCTAGCTCCAGGCTCCCATATGGAGCTCTGTTGAATATCAACATTCAGACTTGTGCCAGTGATATTTGGTTTATTATGAAAGAGCACGGCGGGTGAAGGGGCGATAAAATGTCACTCTCCATATTAATTGAAGTCATTTGCGTTTGCTAAACTGGAGTAAACCGTGGTGGCATTTTGCAGGCTCGGACATTTCCGAGGTTCTGGCAGAGCAGGCAGGCGTGTGTCCAGGTCTGAGCTCAGGAATGAGCATAACATCCGTTGTCGAGCTGTTTATATTTATTCCTCCGGCTCCTTCTTCTTCTGACATAAAATAAAAAGTTCCGTAATACGTACAACACTTTTTGAGGGGCGTATAAGAAGGACAGCCTTTAAATGTCACTTAAAGCAGAGCGCTGACGAGTTCTGGATTCTGATTGGTCAGAATCCAGGCGTTGATTCATTTCCTATTCATCAACAGCAGCACTAATATGTTCTAATACGCTGTTGTTTCTATAGTAACAGGTCGTTCACAGGGACTATCGCTGTGGTAAAAAAGGGGATTAAACACTTCGGGACATGCTCTTATGGGAAAATAATCAACTCCAGTGTGATAACAACAACTCCACTTCATCACAATTTTATTTGCCCCCTAAATACTGATCTGCCCCATCCTTGTCTCTGTACAGCCACTATATCAAACTCTTTGTTTACACTTGTGCAGAAGCCTGACGCTGAAGCCAATTCCCACTGCTTCATATTTCCCATTTTCTGACCGAACTGGGCTGTGGAGGATGATTCAGTGCCTTCGCCCTCAATATCACACACCCTGAGGTTCTTACTGCCACAAAGCCTGAGCGTCTGAATCTGGACTAACAGCAAAAATGCTCCTGCTTTCATGATGGACGGTTCTGTTGATCTTTCCTCCACAAATCATGAATCTTGGAGGCTTTAGTGGCTCTCACACCAGCTGGAGCAACTCAAAGCCATCCAATACTAGACCACATGAGAATACAGAGCTACAGAGTTTAAACGGACATCGCTAACATTTGGCACAACACCGAAAAACACTGACATTCTGACATCTGGCTCAACACTGACATCGCATACAAAACTGAAATCTGGCACAACACTGACATTAGCGACAACACTGATATCTGTCACAACACTGACATTAGCAGCAACACTGATATCTGTCACAACACTGACATTAGCGACAACACTGATATCTGTCACAACACTGACATTAGCGACAACACTGACATCTGTCACAACACTGACATAAGCAACAACACTGATATCTGGCACAACACTGACATGAGCGACAACACTGAAATTAGCAGCAACACTGACATCTGGCACAGCACTGACATCACACAAATCTGAAATCTCACAGCACACTGACATAAGCGACAACACTGACATCTGGCACGACACTGACATCACACAAATCTGAAATCTCACACCACACTGACATAAGCGACAACACTGACATTACTGTTAGTACACTGATATCTGTCACAACACTGACATCTGGCACAACACTGAGATTACTGTTAGTACACTGATATCTGTCACCACACTGACATCACACAAATCTGAAATCTGTCACCACACTGACATAAGCGACAACACTGACATCTGGCACAATACTGACATCACCCCCCCCACCACCCTACTATCATCAATCAGTGATAGTTAGGGGGCATGATAGGATGATGGCATTTTAAATACAATCTCACAAGCCTAGTCACAGCACTGACATTACTGTTAGTACACTGACAACAGTCACAACACTGACATCACACAAATCTGAAATCTGTCACAATACTGACATTATTGTTAGTACACTGATATCTGACACAACAGTGACATCATACAAATCTGAAATGTGTCACCACACTGACATAAGCGACAACACTGACATCACACAACACTGACATTATTGTTAGTACACTGATCTCTGACACAACGGTGACATCATACAAATCTGAAATGTGTCACCACACTGACCACACAAACCACACTGATCATACTAACACCATCATCACTGACAACACTGACACCTCAGTTCCACGACACTGACATCCAGTATGTCATACTGACATCTGTGATACTACTGTCACAAGACCGATACACCGAAAACACCGACATCTCTCACATGTGACAATGACTATCCTGTGATGTTGTTACAGTATTATTTTCAACATTAATAACCCTTTGGATTAACAAAAAGAATTAAAATCCATGCCATCCCTAAACCTTTTCATTTCAAAGCATATTATTCACATATATAGCCGGATGAAGACTCCCGTACCTGAGGGTATAAAGTATTTTCCCATCGTTCCATATCCTGAGCAGCTGATTGGGTGTCGTAATCCAGTGCGAGTCTGCGCTCTTGGAGTTTCTGAAGATTGTATCCGGGAGCCAAATCAGTCCCACCATATTACTGTTCAGAGTTAATATTTTCATGGTGCTGTTGTATCTGAGCCGACTGTCCGTCCACGTCTGAGCAAAGATGATGTCGATCTGATACTCCTGGAACACACACACACACACACACACACACACACACACACACACACACACACAGAGAGAGAGACGCACGGTCAGTGTTCGGATGGTTAATTCTAGACCACATTTTATACAGCTGTTGAATTCTGGATTGTGGTTGGTCAGAAGGTGTGGATTCACTTTCTATAACAGTAATGCAAATCTTATTAACTTCAAGAAAGAAGAAAAGGAGTGCACTCTGACTCGTGAATGACTCGTGAATGACTCGTGAATGACTCCTGAATGACTCCTGAATGACTCCTGAATGACTCCTGAATGACTCGTGAATGACTCCTGAATGACTCGTGAATGACTCGTGAATGACTCCTGAATGACTCGTGAATGACTCCTGAATGACTCCTGAATGACTCGTGAATGACTCCTGAATGACTCCTGAATGACTCCTGAATGACTCGTGAATGACTCCTGAATGACTCCTGAATGACTCCTGAATGACTCGTGAATGACTCCTGAATGACTCCTGAATGACTCCTGAATGACTCCTGAACGAATCCTGAGCTGTGATCTTATAAAGCCTCAGCTTTCGCTCTGTTTGTGTATTGCACGGTGTTCGCAGCAGGTCTGATGATGCTCTTATGAAACGTGACGTCAGGTAAAAACAGACCCGAGGCTTTCCGTGTCGGGTCTCTGAGGATTGCTGACTCTAAATAATGCATGTGGCTCGAGACCTGGCCTTCAGCTTTAAAGCTGACCTGCAGGCCACCGAGGCAGCGAGAGGCTCTTTTCATTTCACTCCAAAGACTGATAAGTTTAATCAGATAGTAGAAGAAAACAAACTGGAAACAAGGTTTACTGGAAGCTCGGCGTCGATTATAATAAATGTCCAGCACTTAAAAATGTGCCTTGAGCTTTTAGGGTCTTGGTTTTCAGCGTCATTTTGAAGCTCGAAGAAAAAAAAAAAGAAAACAGCAATTTGATTTCAAGAAATTGCCGAAAACTGATGAAATTATCGTTTAAGAAGCGAACGATAAACACGGAATTTCTTTTCGGAAATGTGATGAAGTTATATAACAGTTTCATAATAAAATACAGAGTTTAATCAGTTTTAAAATTCTGTTAATGTCAATGTTAATAGTGATAGATACCAATTTTGTGACAGATATCAGTGTGTATTATTATTATTATTATTATTATTATTTTTACAGTCAAGCTTATTAAAGTATTTTAAGTATAATGTTTTATTGCAGCGCTAAAGACACTCCATAAAGCACACTGACTTACAGATAAATGAATTAAAGGTAGAAGGTATAATTAATATTAATTATGAATGATGCGATGGTGGATGCCATTGTCTGTCTGTACAGGTAAAATACAATTTAATTATTTATTTCATTCAGGACAAATCTCAATCCTGCACAAATAAATAAATAAATACATACATAAATAAATAACTTCACATGACTTAAAGTCGTTAGAGATGGAGATGGTTACTGCGTTCAAACTGACACATAAAAAACAAATCCTGCAATGACTTTTCATTTCAAACATGATCGTAAACTAATCAGAGAGGCTAGATCAATATATATATATATTCTGAGTTTCAGCTTCTTCGGACTGATGTGAGGTGAAAGAACTAATGGCCTCATTATTCTTCTCTTTCTTTGAAGTGCGCCCAGATCTCTCCGTCCATTTCATCCCATTTCACTAAAATCTCCCATAAGCCTGCACGAAGATGTGACATAAGACTCCTTAAGACTGCTTTTAACTCACCGACCACGAGCTGGATTAATGGAACGGAGACATCCGTATCCTCTTTACTTTCGAATAATCGGACAGATTTGTTGCACAGCGCTGTGCAAATGTCTTAGGCACATGCAAAGAAATGCTGTAGAGCAAAGACATAAATAAAATTAAATGTAATTAAAAAATAATAGATGACACAGAGTCAGTATTTAACGTGTGTGCAGGTTTATAAGGAAATGCACGGTACTGAATGACCTTCTCGGAGATGAGTCTCCTTAAATAACAGCCAAAAGTGCTAAAGAGTAACTTTTTAACGCTAACGGCTAGTTCTTATCCGCGGTGGTGATTAATGGCGGGTGTCACACATCTGCCCTGCTTTCTAAAACCTCTGACAGTCGCTTGACCTTTCCGGATCTTTCCGCCTCATTTCAATAGCGCTCTCATTTAGCAGGACCACCGCCGAGCCATAGACGTGACCTTTTATGCTGAAATCCAAAGGGAGATCATGAAAACCAGAACATCACCTCAGGCCCAGCCAGCATGTCGGAGAGGAAAACATGTGCAATGACATCATTATCATTAGCCGGACTATTACATCTGGAGAAAAAAAAACACAATAAAGGCCAGATGGTGATGATGTGTGGTTAAAGGGGAAACTATAGGACGTGTAATAAAGGGAAAGGTCAGTGCACAAACCTCTGCCTCATTCTGTTAGCACAGCAAATGAGAATAAAGCGCCGAGTCATTACTGAAATTACGCACATCTGTATTCAGAGCAGCATGTGGAAAGAAAGAAACATAAGCTCTGATACTTCATACTGCGTGTTTTTTCTGACGCTCTGCAGTAAATAAGATTTAAATCAGGCTTGTGTGACGCGGTTTAATCGTCTCTACGCGATATTATCCTGCAGCCAGATCCAGGGACATTTTAATTTTAATCTGTACACTTCAGTACTCCATACAGATCAATACTCCATAAACTTCAGTACTCTGTACACTTCAACATTCTGTAAACTTCAGTATTCTGTACACTTCAGTACTCTGTAAACTTCAGTACTCTGTACACTTCAACATTCTGTAAACTTCAGTATTCTGTAAACTTCAGTATTTTGTAAACTTCAGTATTTTGTAAACTTCAGTATTCCTTAAACTTCAGTACTCTGTAAACTTCATTATTCTGTAAACTTCAATATTCCGTAAACTTTAGTACTCTGTAAACTTCAGTATTCTGTACACTTCAATATTCCGTAAACTTTAGTACTCTGTAAACTTCAGTATTCCTTAAACTTCAGTACTCTGTAAACCTCAGTACTCTGTACACTTCAGTACTCTGTACACTTCAGTACTCTGTACACCGAGCCTGTAATCTCCAGTATTTGGCATGTGTCAGTACACCGTACACTTCGCCTCTCAAACAAAAAAGCTATTGTGTGCGTATGGAAAGTGTAAATGCAGACAGTTTCTCTACGATATACAGAACCGTTTCAGTTGTACTGAACTTTACAGATATTACACTGATTCAGGTCAGGATAATGTTTGTGTAGCTAGGCTAGCTGCGTCATCTCATCCAAAACAACACTCTAGACCCAAATGAGAATCAAAGAGTGTATAGAGTTCTGATTTTTTATTTCTTTTTTTTTTAGGACACGACGGAAAAGAAGGATGCTCGAGCCTTTTCGATGAAATTGAAATTTTCTGGCAACCCCGCCTGGCTGACAGAGAATGCCTGCTGGAGCTGGACGTGAGTCAGATGTCGGCTTCCTGCTCCGACCAAGAGTCTCCTTCAAGCAAACCTCAGGATTCCACTTCACTCAGCCTCCTGCTGCTCTCGGCATAATGAAGCCCATTTTTTTTCATGCAATTACATTGCGATTATGCCACCTGACTCATATAGCTGTCTATATAATTGCAGGCATATTGGCGTTTTCATGCTGGCGCTGATTTAATCACAACGGTTAACACGAGTCGTGAGAATCCCGACGCGTCGAGAGGCGTCGTATTTCTTTATCTCGGTGACAATTTAAATCCCTAAATGGTCTATAATGGTCATGATGTGCTTATGAGAGTCACTGGTCCAATTAGAGGAGATAAGGAACGGAGCAGACTTTGTATTTTCACATCACCGCGAAGACAAATCGAACGATTTAGCGATCGCTTCCCGTCTAATTCCTGCGCAGCTAATAGATACGATTCAATTTCAGCAGGATCATCTTTGAATCACGGAGCACTGGGAGGACGATGGGTCGCTACAGCGTTACGCAGTGTCATGGTCTGTTCAGCTCAAGTTCCCATCGCGCTACCAAATGACCTGCATACAGATGAGCGATTCCCTGAGCAGGGATCCGAGGAATCTCCGCCTGACAGAGACATCACACCATTCGGAGTAACGAGACGGCCCCTCCATGCCGCGCAGTGCCGCACCTTTCATTTGTATGGAGATGGAGATTCTTCCAGCTCCTTCTCTTCCCTTAGCGCTAATTAAATTCTACGTGCCATTTATCATTTTGAGGGAGAACAGGGAGCGAAGCTCGGATGAATCGGGAATGGGGCAGGCGCCGAGAGCATTAGGCTCTTATTTAGGCGATGGGGACGTCATGCCATGTCTCCGGTGGCTGATTTGCATACGAGAGAACGAAGGTCTCAACGTCATTGTGCTAAACGCTGAGTGTAAAGAACCCAGAAATCTGTCTACAGCCGAGAAACGTTTAAGGAGTAAAAGCTTAAGGATGACGAACGGGAAAACAATCCACCCCAGGGTGGTGAGGTCATCCTTTCAAGTACCTGTGCTACTACACAAGCTGCACTGCTGTTACTATAGAAACTACAACGTGTCCTTTAAGACGTGTTCGTCCCTGAGAACGGTCCCGGGTTAAAAAGATTTAATCAGTGAGCAGGAAAGGGTTCGAGCTCCAGGTGTGTGCTGCTGCTCTCAGGAGGAAAACCAGCCTTATTTATATCCTGGCAAAACAGCGAAGAAGCCGAGCGAGACCACTAAACCAACCGAAACAAACAAAGACAAAAAACACACAAACATTGACTTTCCAAAAGATACAGCAAACTGCTCCCATGGCAACCAGTACGGAGTCCGAGTGAAGGCGCTGCAAGCGAATGTGTTTCTGATGGCTCGTATTCCTGCTCTGCTACACAAACATTTAATACCCTTATAAACACCACTACCGCTGGATGGTAAGACTTGCTACGAAGGCTTATGAACACATTCATAACCAGAGAATAAAACACATGGGGTGATGCCGGTCTAGTAAAAATAATGATCACATACAGGAAGCGCTTTATCCTGGCTGGATCTGGGGTCCGAGGGGGGAATGCAACCTGGATGAAACGCAGTCCCTCACACACACACACACACACACACACACACACACACACACACACACACACACACACACACAAACACACACACACACNCACACACACACACACACACACACACACACACACACACACACACACACACACACACACACATACACACACACACACATTCCCACCCAACCACAGCTAACACACCTACTGGCACGCTTTTGGAAGGTGGGAAGAACATGTAGATATGTTCAGGTTTTCTTAAAGTAAGGAGATGTTTATGTAACACTTATGGAAGGAGTCTCCAGTGTCAGTGCTTTGTAGCAGTCAGAGGTAAAGCTGTGACTTTATGTTTAGCGACAGATAGACTGAGACACAGAGACGGCGTAAGCGTACAGTGGGAATTCCCTGCAGAGGGAAACTTCCTCGTTCACGCACTTTCGAGTGACGGGAAAAAAAAAAAAAAAGTGCTTACACTGCACTCCTCCATCTCCTCTTTTCCTCCCACTCTTCGGCTTCTCTCGCTCTGTTATCTCTCGGTTTATCTCTTTCTGCCTCTCACCCACGCGCCACACGGCCTACTTAGCGCCTCCCTCGTGTTTCCGTGGCGATGCCTCGCTTCAGCCTCGTCTCTCCATCTCACACGTCTCGTCTGCTGGAGTCGGGTGGCTGCTAAAGGACGAGGCGTGAGTGTCAGCGGTTCTTCTCCTTCGCTACGCTAGCAGAACACTTCGCGAAGTGGGTCAGTAAACGCTGCCAGTTTGTGATCACACTTTCAGAGAGAGAGAGAGAGAGAGAGAGAGAGAGAGAGAGAGAGAGAGAGAGAGAGAGATGGGAAATCAGGTCCTGAAAGCTTCGAGGGATCCTGACCCTGTCTCGAGGCATTTTCTTCCACTCTGACTGGCGACTCAGCCCGAAGTCAACCCTGAAATAACCCCAATCGCCTCAAACCGCCTTTAGACAGTGGCTTTTAAAATTATTACAAGATCTCAATAAAATCTCAAGCGAATTCTTTACCAGACTGAATGTCTCACGGTGTTAAGCCAGCTTTAGAGGAAGACAAACATGACTCCGAAGCCCTGGTTTACTTTATTTAGATACCGGATTAAAGCTTAGATTAGGGACTTTACTGTCATTCCAGCCATACAGTTAAAGCTCCTGTTCTCACATCTTTCTGCAAAACGTAAACTCCTCTGTCCTGAAAATGTGAGAAAGCGTAAAGTTACGGCTTTAACCTCCGACTGTTACAAAGCACTGACACTGGAGACTCCTTCCATGTAAACAAACGTCACCATATCAAAGACTACGCACGTTTAAATCTGGTCATAGGAGTCTGCGAAGGAGCTGTTGCTATAGAAACGATAACGTATCAGAAGGAGCGCATTAATATAAACGTGCTGCTGTTACAGAAAACTAATCAACGCCTCCTGACCAATCAGAGCGCAGAAAAACGCAGCGCCGTGGGAAATCCTGAACCCGCGGCCGTTTGGTCTGTGTGTCTGCAGCGAGCTCTACTTCACGCCGCACTCATAACGTGTGTGTTATGTAACACAAACAGAAGGTTACTGCGCTTTTGCCCTTTTATATCGCTAAAAATATCTTTTATTTATAAGGAGGCAGAGACTCCAGCAGACCTGAGGCCATGCATTTTTGATGCGGCTCTCCTTCCTCTGTGCCCTTTAAGAGCTCTCAGGAATAAGCTCCCGCAGCGAGGAGTGTGAGGTGGAGCCCGAGCTCGCGCCGCTCCCGATCAGCGCTCGGTGGCAGGAAGCTAGAGCAGGAAGCGGGAAGTACGAGGAAAAACCCGACACGCTTAATTACAAGCGGAATTGGGAGCATGTGAGGTCACACTGATGACTGAGCACGAATAAAAGAGAAGAGAGGGAAAAACACAATGTTTCCTGAATTTTAATCTACAATATCATCCTCTATTTCCACAGCTGCTCTGAGAAAGAAAAATAAAACAAACGGAATAAGGGATTAAGAAAGAAAGAAAAAAAATTAATTCACAAATCCGAACTTTAAAAGGAAAGGAAGGCAAAAGAAAGTGTGAGGAAGGAAGGAAGGAAGGAAGGAAGGAAGGAAATGTGAAGGAAAACAAAAGCAAAACAAAAGCAAAGAAAGAAATACGAAGATTAATTCTCAATTTTGAATGTTAGAAAAACAAAAGGAAGGAAGGAAAGAAAAAAAAAGAAAGGGCAAAAGAAATAGAGGCACAACAAAACGAAAGAGTCAAGACAGAAGGAAAGAAGGAAGGGAGGAAGGAGGAAAAGTAGAGGGAAAATCCAAAGAGAAAGAAGGAAGGGAGGAAAAAATGAAAGAAAGAATGAAAGGTAGAAAGGAAGAATGATTTTTTTAATGATTTGTGAAAGAGCAACAGCTGAGCTTTGAGTAAAATGTTTGTTTGTTTGTTTGTTTGCTTGTTTGTTTGTTTGTTTGTTTGTTTGTTTATTTTCCCAGAAGCAGACTTTTGGGATTTGCCAGCGACTCGAGGACGTTTTCCACACAGCCGTATTCCGCGCTTTGTTACTAAACGCTGTTTGGCAGGAAGTTGTTTATTTCCTTGTCCTCAGCTCCTTGCTGACTCAGCGCTCCGAGTTCTCGCTGTTACTAAACAAAAGTTCTCCTGACTCTGCTGACTCTGCTGACTCAGCGATGAGGGCGGGGCGAGGCAGGGCGGGGCGGAGCTCGGCGCACACGCTCCGTGTCTTCCTGTCTTCCTTCTCTCCGGGGTGTGACCCCTGCGCTGCTGGAGGGTTTATTTACAGCAGCGTGTGACTGTGCTCATGATTAATGAGCCGGTGTGGAATAAAGAACCCGGGTTCTGTAAGCGAGACACAGCGGCTTCCCTCCACTCCTTCAGCTCTGACCTACTTTCTCCTTTCAGACCCATCGAAACTAATGACTTCCCCAAACTCCGCCGGCGCACTTACTTCTGCACACGGAGCCCTGAGGATCCTCCAGCGGGCCACGCCCGGCTTCAGCCTCCAACGCCGCGAGCGCGGCGACATAAACGCTCTAACATCCTCCGTATTTAATCACATGACGCATAATACACACACGAATAAATTCAACACGTATACAACACGTTTGTTACGTTTATTTCAACCCGTGAGCTCAGAAACATGAAACAAACTGGAAACTTGATTTCCTACATGAACAAGTGCTTTTTCCACGATCCCTCAAGAACAATTTAGCTCCGCCCACCTTTCCTAATTTGCATAATGTGCAAAACTACAAATTTGGTGTCAAACTACTCAGCAGCGTAAATCCCAATGACTGGCAGAAACATCCTTATATTTGTAAACAACATGGCCGCCACTTGTCAATCAATTCTAATGGGCGGAGTCTTCATTACTCATTACTTGTTACTTATTTACTTATTAGCAGTCGTAACTCGTCAGTCGTAACGCGTGAGCGCTTGCATGAATTCGCACGAAACTTGAAAGGCATACGTAAGACAAGATTCGGAGGCCACTTACAAAGGGGGCGGAGCCAAACTCAGATTGCTGCTTCGTAGGAACTGTAAGTCCGATCAAGCTGATATTTGTTAAGGTGCACCTCTGTGCTAATCTGTAAGTAGATTCATGATGATGACCTAATTCATTAAAAAAAAAAAAAAAAACATGGCTACCATCAGCCAATCAGCTTTCAGCACGCATTTGACGCTTTGAGTTAACACTTAGCCACACCCATTTAGCCACACCCACTCAAATCTATGATTATAATTTGCATAATATTTTCGTCCTAGGATTTTTGGCCAACAGTGTAATCTGTAAGTGTGTATTTCATCACAGATAACACTGAAGGTCTTTCCAGTTCATGAATATCAGGATAAAGCTGAAATATATATTTTTCATCACTGCATATTGTATAAAAACATCTAAACAACACATTTAAGCAGCTTCACGACAGAGGAAGCTGAAAAGCTGAGATACTCAGGAGCCATAAAGCTAGCGTTTAACAGCTATATGCTACGTAGTGTTATGCTATGTATGCTACGCTCATGCGCTATGTAGCATTTTGCTCATCAGTGCAGTAAAACACTCAGCACTGTTATGTTCTGAGCTGGAAATGTTCGATAGTCTTTTAAAAAACATTTTTTTAAATTGAATTTAATTGATTTTTGTTCCAAAATCAACATTTGCTTTGAATTTCCTGAGGACATCTCCGAAGACCCGTTTGCTAAACGTTGAGACTCTGCTGGAGGAAAAGTTCAGGGTTCTATGCCGAGCGCAGAAGCATGCACGGGCTTAAAGTCACTTAATTATCAGAGTGCACATTGTTCAGTCTATTTTAGGTCCCGATTTGTTCATTTGCTGAAAAGGCTGTTCAGGGCAGAATGTATAATTCCACTGCTGACGTCTGATTCATGCTTTTAGAGATCTGATCTTCTCTCACGTCACACCAGAGCGCTGAGTCCGGGAGACTGGACGTCAGGGACGAGGGCTGGATATTACGCCTTTGTTCAAACAGCAATCCAAAAACGAGACGTCATCGGATTCGTTCACTGTATTCGCTGTCAGATCCACGTCGGTCATTACGGTATCGTACCTGTACGCAGGGTAGAGCGGGACAGCTTTCACTGAGACACACTGAGATTTCACCTGCGAATTTTATTTTTATTTTCATCATTGCTTTGCTCCAGTAACACCACCTAAACACGGAGATTATTATTATTATTATTATTATTATTATTATTATTATTATTATTATGTTTTGTGCATTCACTTTACTTTCAATTTGTAATGTATTTATTTATTTTGAATTAAAAAAAATTAATTCATGTATTATTTTGTATTATGTAGATAATAAAGCTTCTGTATGACCTTCTTTCTTTCTTTCTTTCTTTCTTTCTTTCTTTCTTTCTTTCTTTCTTTCTTTCTTTCTTTCCTTTAAGTACTATTAAATTTAATAAAATTTTATTAGCCCTTTCAGGTAATTATATCCCTTTATTTATTTATTTATTTATTTATTTATTCATTTATTTATTTATTTATTTATTTTCTAAGTGTATTGGCAGCATATCTACTATTTATTATTGTTCCCTTTTTCCCCTTTTTTTGTATGTTTATTTTCAATAAATTTTAATTCATTTATTCATTAATTATTTTTGCATTATGTAAATCATAACCTGTTAAACATCAACAGTTAGCCTTTAACATTAGCATTAGCATTAACGTCACATGACCTACAGCGTCTGATCTGCCGATTAAAGGGTTAATGATGCAGGAATTGCGTGTGACTGTTGTCCACTTCCTCTGAGCCACTGCTCCTGTAACCTTCACAGTGCTTCACAGTCACAAAGTTCAGGACTGATGCTTTAGAAAGTAAATAAAATCAAATCCCAGTGAAAGCTTTAAGCCATGAGCCGGGCTTTCGAGACATTCAGGGCTCTGACGTTTTATACCACACAGAAAAAATAATAATGTAGTGTGATTTAAGAAGAACTCCAACAGCACGTGAGCTCTGAGCTGATCGGCGTTAGGGCTAATATCCGGGATGTACGGCTTTCCGTGCTAAGCTCTCAGGTGAGGGATCATAAAGCCAGGTGTGTGTACAGAGTCAGCAGATGAGAGGTGATTACAGCACACAGCGAGAGTCACACGGCTTCTTACTGCTGTGTGTGAGTCTACTCAGAGACAAAACGAGGGGTGCCAAAATTTTTATAATATGAGCAGAGGCAATTATTTTTCGCTAAATACTGTCTAAATATTCAATATTACACACACACACACACACACACACACACACACACACACACACACACACACACACACACACACACTCTGAGTATTTTACCTGGGTTGTATTTTCGCTTTACAGAGTCGCTTGTGCATGTAGACTCTCTCCATTTCTTTTGCACGCAGAGAGATCTGTCTTTACACCCTGCTCACGGTGGAAAACGCCGTATTTCTCTTTCCCAGCACATTATCTCAGCACGACTCTCTAAAACGGAGTAAAGACACAGCTGAATGCCCGGTTTGATTAAATTATGAATAAGTACCTGTCTGTTCACAGTGTTAGTGTAAGTGCTGTAGATGTACAGGAGCGATGTTCTCACTGCGTCTGTAACCCAGCGCCACTGAGGAAACTAGCGCTCCTTTTATTTATGGACATCGCACCTCTTTATTGCTTTACTACAGCAGCACATTCCCAAGTGTTTTATTGCTTATGGAATGCTGAGGTTTGCGAACAAGATTACCATGAGTTTCATTTTAAAAAATGAAATGAAATTTATGGAAACTGAATTGTGTGAAAGTTAGTACTGATGACTCCTGCATGTTGTGACAGTTTATCATGACATCGCTAACACATCATCATCGCTCTGCTTTAAATATGAAGTTACGGTTTTTGGTTTCTGTTTGCTGAGAATATTCTGGTCCTGGTGTACGACAGCGATCCGCCTCTTTGAATATTACAATATGTCTGGTTCAGCTTGTCACGTTTTCTGTTTATTAGTTTCATCTGATATGTTGAGTAAAGAAGCACTTCATTCATGTCAGTCATGTACAGGATCCATTAAGTGCATTAATAAGAACAATCGAGGACTTTATCCTTCCTGTCCTGTAGCATACGCTCCCCTAAGAACGCATACGGCACAGTGCCATGTTCCAAGTTGCTTAATGGGTCTAGATGTAAATATCAGGAGATGAAAGCTGAAATTATGATCCGTCGTCTCATATTCATCTTTAGATCTCAGACCCAGATGTCTTCAGCGTATAGCAGAGACGAAAGGATCAGACTTGCTGTTCCAGTATTAGTAGTCAGATGGGACTGTGTATCAGAAGTGATGTATAAGCTCCAGAAGGGAATTCATCTTGGTGAAAGCGTCTTCATCCAGCCAAACCCAGAAGTGTGGAGCTCTACGCTCCAGATGTGCAGCCGGGACTCAGTCTGACTGTAGAGCCGGTGCGCCGATGCACATGGCTGCTTTCAGACTGATGACACGCTGTCAGCTAAATTGGCACCTTTACATCCCACTCTGAGCTTTGTGGTGTTCTTCACTGTCATGAAAATGGCTTTTCTAACACTTTGTCTGCCAGCAAGGAAGCTATTTGTTCACACAATCCCGAGATCTGATACAACAAAACACACAGCTTTTGACTTTGATTTGATTTTTTTTTTTTAGGCGCTAGATGTTTATCTCACTGTGAAAAGAGCGTTCTTCTTCCTGTTTGGTAAACTCATTATTTTTTAGCTTTTGTTCTTCATTTTATCAGATTAATTCCCCACACACACACTCACACACACACACCCGAGTAAAAGGCATTAAGGATCAAGTCCCTAGAGCGATGTGGAGCGAAGTCTGCTAAACAAGGCTAAACCCACTGGTCATAATTGTGAACACAAAGCACTATCTGATTTCTCTCCCTCTCTCTCTCTCTCTCTCTCTCTGTCTCTCTCTCTCGCGTGCAGTGTCCTGACTCAGCGTGTAAGCAGGATCTGCTGGCCTACCTGCAGCGTATCGCTCTCTACTGCCACCAGCTCAACATCTGCAGCAAGGTGAAGGCCGAGGTGCAGAACCTGGGAGGAGAGCTCGTCGTTTCTGGGGTGAGTCTAAAAAATAATAATAATAAAAATAACAATAACATAAAGTAGCTATCCTCTCTGCCTGTTTGCAAAGTTGACACCTCTGGATTTCCATCATGAAAGTTTTTATCTTCTCAAGTCATACGTTTTTCTATCGGTGATAGCATCACTGACGTTTAAAATGCCGCCAAACACCGAAGGTTAAACACAATAACATCTAAAACAGTCTTATTTTTCAAAAGGACCAGACAACAACCCTCTTAATTTGTTTACAGTTTTCCAAGCACGTTGTAAATGTCATGTGATCATCTTCATCCTCTGCGTTCGGGTTAAAACGCCAGATCCGAGCGTTAATAAACCCGCACAGATTCCCGATACGCGCTCCAACACACCGAGCTAGTCTCAAGTCCGTGTGTACGGCGTAAACGAGCTCGGCACACGCCGGCATCTCCGCTGCCACCGTTCATCATCGATTGCTTAGCAGCAGGTGAAGGTTTTTTTTTTTTTGCGTCTGATATTCGATGTTTTTCGTAGAGGACATCAAGCTGTATGATAATCGGCCCTCTCTCGACTGCGCTAAATTAAACATCACACAAGCATTATTAGTCCGGTTACGCCGTTATTGCCGGCAGTCTTGCCTCTTCATGTTTAATAACCCCAATTAGATTCAGTGCCCTCCATCCTGTTACTGCAGTCACACACACACACACACACACACACACTGCGTCCTGAACGAGAGTCACAGCACAGTATGGGGTTTATTCACGCCAGCTCACCGTCCCTGGCCTTCTTACTGTAGGTGTGAATCTAACACTGAAAACTCCACCCTGTACATCTACAGTATCCTCCCTGCAGCTCTCAGGTCATTTTATTGGTGTAAATGAAAACGTTGTGTTTAAAGCAGAGCCGTTAAAAAGCTCCACTCCTCCTAACTGCCTGGTGGTTTCATTCTGCAGCTGGACAGCGCCATGTCTCTGATCCAAGCGGCCAAGAACCTGATGAACGCCGTGGTGTCCACCGTGAAGGCGTCATACGTGGCGTCCACCAAGTACCAGAAGTCCCAGGGCATGCAGAACCTCAACATGCCAGCCATCTCCTGGAAGATGAAGGCTCCCGAGAAGAAGCCTCTGGTGAAGCGCGAGAAGCAGGACGACGGCCAGACCAACAGGGTGAAGAGATCTTCTCAGAAGAAGCACATCAACCCAGTGCAGGCTCTGAGCGAATTCAAGGCCATGGATAGCATCTAAGCAGCACAGTCCTGACCTGCACCATGGTGTTAGATTTGGAAAATTGATACAACACACACACACACACACACACCTGATTGAGCTTATTCCCTCACCACGGCTCGGGTAATGAGCTCAGCGAGGCGTGTTAAAGCTGTGCAGGACGGTTAGCTTTAAACCACTGCTGTAGATGCATCCACGTGGGCTGCTTTTTGTTTTTATTTCAGAGATCATTCCTCTGCGTTAGAAAGCTCCAGATTCATTTCCTCCTGCGTCTATTTATTCCACACACTCGTTCTTCAGAGATCTCTCCACACCAGCCTCTCCTTTCACGCAGGTATAAGAATATAACGGATGAGGGAACTTTTTTAAACCTTCTACTCTGTACTGATTATTTTCCTAATTTGTTGAAATTTTTATTAGTTTTTGATATTACGATCCTTTCGAACCTTTTCTAGTCTCAAACCTATGCAAACTCGTCTCGCCTCACTTCCTTAATCACNCGTCTGAGCGCCCAGTTCTCGACACCGCAGTTTTAGTTCCGAGACCAAAGGAAAGCGTCTATCCTGTATTTCTACTCATATTTTTTTGCGACTAGTTTTATATTAACCATTGATTTAAAAACACTAAGAGGAGCTTATGAAACGTGCGTATATATTTACCGTATTTTTTAAATCAACCTGAAATTGTTGCTTACGCTAGAACTTTAACTGTTTAACCAGTTCACGGTTATGTTATCATTCCTCATTTCATCATTCCTCCTAACCCGTCACTGAGAGTTGTTTAAATTCAGGGGTCGTCCTTTCCCTCTCCGACTCGATTAACGATGAATCCGCAGCGTCCCTGTTTTAAAAAAAAAACGCTTTTGGATAGAAGTCGGAGCCGCAAACGCTCGAGCGAGGTTCAGGTCGATCCCCGAGAGCCACCAAGCACCATTCATCTTAAATGAGAGCATCCACTCCAAATCACTGCTCTGTTCATCAGCATCACACACACACACACACACACACACACACACACACACACACGGCCTCTCCCTATTAAACCCAGACAGAAACCTAAATCTCTCCGTGGCTTTAACTCTGATGTGTTTTTTGTTTTTTTTTTAATATGAATAATCTTCTCATCTCGGCTTCGTTCTTTGTGATGGTGATCTTTGTGGAAAACGTTGGATCCGATCTCTGCTGCGCTCGAGCGCGTCTGTAATGACATAAAGAAATATTTAGGTGGTCTGAGTGAAAGTGTCCTGAGAGCAGGTTAAAGGACGTTTGAATAGTTTACGGATAAATTTCATCTGCAACTTTTATTAAAATCACGATCTGTGTATTTGCATTTTGATCAGATTGGTTGCGAGTTGCTTTTTTTTTTTTTTAAAAAAAACTAAACAAAACAAAAAAAAAACACTACACGTATTTCTGCTTTGCCGTGAACAAGTTTGATCGTTTGATTCTTTTCGTACAGGTTGTATCTCCTTTAATTAAAAAAATAAATATATTCAATGACAGTCTGTGTCCGTTTTTAACTTTTATGTATGTTTGTGTGTGTGTGTGTGTGTGTGTGTGTGTGTATAGATATAAATAAACTTTTTAAAGATTATTTTCTCTTATATTGCAAAAGGGAAAAAAACAAGTAGAGCAGGGATGCCTCTGCACACAAGACTAGTCCTTTTGTTACTAATTATATATTAAAAACTATTTCAGACATCTGACCTTGCCGTGACCTTCACCCTGTTTGGATGGATTCCAAAGACTAATCCGTTCATCTGCTGGTTGTGATGTTAACTCCATGTAACTCCTAAAGCCATTCAGCCACTGGTTCTTGAGTTGTCTCAGACGGACAGACAGACAGACAACCTGTGGGGGCGGCAGGGGAACACACACACACACACACACACACAGCTCTGCTCATTAGCGAAGCGATGAAATTCCTGGCTAAAACCCATATTCAGGACACTGAGCCAAAAAAAACGGACAGAAACATTGTTTTTTGCTGTATGTTTTTTAGGGGAGAGCGAAAGAGAGAGAGCAGCACATATATAGATGTGCTATATGTATATGTGAAAAGAAGGAGTGTGTGAGAGTGTGATGTGGAAGTGCAGTGGGATGTAAACATTGCAGATGTGACTGCTCCGGGTGTGTGTTCGCACTTGGATGGGTTAAATGCAGAGCACAGATTCCGAGTATGGGTCACCACACTTGGCAACACGTCACTTTATTTCATATACAAGCAGCAGATCTGAGTGGAATTAAACAGCGGAGCTCCTGCAGCAGGAGACTCATTCAGCACTGCTGGAGAAAGGAGGGGTACAAGAGGACGTTTGTACCTGCAGCTCATCACTGTGCTGGGACACTGAGCCAGGCTTAGGATAAGCTCATTGGACAATTGTTGAACTTTACCGCCATCCACTATTGAGATTCGTATGCACTGCCACTTTACCGCCGTTCATTTTGACCGTTTTCTTTCCTTTTCTCATAATCACTCTATATAATACTGTTAATCCCAGTGTTTGCACTTCTCTGCCACTTTAAGCAGTGGGTGATGGAGGGATGCTGTTTATTGTCCAGAATGGTTGAGTTTACTGAGGGTCCTCTTCCAGAGAGCAGCCCCAGCCCGAGCCAGCCTTCTTGATCAGTTTGTTGAGTTTTGAACCTCCAGCACTGATGCCGCCTCCCCAGCATACTGCTGCAAAGAAGGCTTCACTGGCTACCACAGACTGGTAGAAGATCCCTAATAGGACCTGAGCTTCCTCAGAAAATGGAGTCTGGCCATCCCTTTCCTGTACACAGCCTCTGAGTTGACCTTCTTGTTGAGAAGCTGCTCAGTGTCCTGACCATGATGATAATGGGGCTGGTCGTGGTCCTCTTCCTCCTGCAGTCCACCAACATCTTCTTGGTCTTGGCCACATTGAGGAGCAGATGGTTTTTGTCACACCCCTCCACGACGTTGCTGAAAAGGTCCCTGTACACCTCTTCCTGTCCATCCCTGATGCACCTGACCACCACAGAGTCATCAGAAAAGTTCTGATCTGTACTGACCTGTGCTGAAAGTCTGTGGTGTACAGGGTGAAGAGGAGAGGAAGGGGGAGAGCGTGGTTCCCTGTGGTGCTCCAGTGCTGGAGCTCAGATGGGGAAGTTCCCGGCTGCACAAACTGGAAATCTGTCCTTTCAGTATGACAAACTTGATATGACAATAAATAAAAACCAAAAATAAACTGTTCTGCACCATATAGCCAAAGTACAATCAGGTCCATAAGTAGTTTGTTAATTTTCTCTCTGTACACCACCACCATGGATTTGAAATGAAGCAATCAAGATATGATTGCAGTGCACTAACATACTAATACTTGGATGAAAATCCTTTGCAGTCAATGACTGCCTGAAGTCTGGAACCCACGGACCTCACCAAATGCTCCATTTCCTCCCTGGAGATGCTTTGCAGGCCTTTCCTCCGGCCGCCTTCAGTTCCTGCAAGCTTGTGGGTCTTTCTGCCTTCAGTTTTGTCTTCAATAAGTGAAAAGCACACTCTATTGGGTCGAGATCATTAGACATTTAAGAACATTTAATTTCTTTGCCTTAAGAAGCCCTTGGGTTGCTTTCGCGTATGTCTTGGGCCGTTATCCATCTGTACTGTGAAGTGCCGTCCTATCAGTTGCAGCATTTGACTGAGCAGAAAGTGTAGCTCTATGCTTCAAAAATTCAAAGGGGGAATAAATCTGGAATGAGATGTTCAAAAAACACACGAGCGTAATGGTCAGGTGTCCACATACTTACGGCCATGTAGTGTCCTAATCTACTAATGTGACTTAAAATAACAGCCCATTTTTTATGCAATAAAAGGCTCAAATTGCTTTACTAGTGTATGAAATCCACCATCCTCGACCACAGCCGCTCACAAAGTGATCTGTAAACTTGTATCTTGCGGGCTTTAATAGATATCGTTTGAGAAGAAAAGAATCGAATGGTTTGATGGACATCGGACATCGTCTCACAATGCACAAAGCAGCTTTACAGAAATATATAAATTCAGGATATGCATTTAAAATTTATGGATTTAATGAGCAAGACCGAGGCGACAGTGGCAAGGAAAAACCTCCTGAGAGGACATCAGGAAGAAACCCTCGAGAGGAACCAGACTCAATCAATCGCGTCTTCATGGTTTCTATGTAGCTCCACAGTAATCTCACGTAACTTTAGGCTGTCCATGTTGGAGGTCATCCTGAGCAGCAGCGAGTGGTTTCCAACAGATGAGTTTCCAGCCAGAAGCAGGGCATGAGGACGGATCAGGCAGTGTAATTTAACTTACACTATATTATTAAAATATTTTCGTGATTAAGAAACGTTTTTGGATTGATTTGTCTTTATGGCTTTCTTATCAAATGCTTTACCTTGAGAGAACTATTCCACAAATTTCTAGATATCTATCATATTTTTGTGTAATTTCAAAGGCATTTTATTTATTTATTTATTTTCAGTGCTTTCATTTGTTGAAAGAAGTAGCAATGAAACGAGGGACTTTAACTTGGTAAGAATACACAAAATGAGCTCAAATAGAATTTTTTGCCATATTTCTGGATATAAACGTCATTTCCGTCATTTTCCGACATACTTCAATGTCATGTACATTCGCAGTTCTGACAGTGTTATGTTTAGGGGTCCAAGCACCAAAGTCAGCTCAGACCCACTGTGTTGTAGTGGTGGAAAGTTCAGGAACAGAAAGCTCTGTGAATCTGAAAAAAAACAACATTATTTGAAAAATGGAAATAATACGTTTATGAAATAAACATTAATATTATGATGCAGCTGGTTTACTATAAAACTAGTAAAAGCCGTGTAAAAGCCGGGAGATGAGCAGAACCATGATGAGGTTACTCAGATCTAATGGAACTGAAACTTAAGGTTACAATAAGGAAAGAAAAGAAAAAACCACCAGCGCTCCTGTCATCCAGTCCACGCACCTCCCAGATCAGTACGACAACGCAATTAATCTCAAAGGAAATAAAGGTGCTGCATGACGGCGTGTACTCCTCAGGCGTCGTCCTGATCTGTGTGTATGAAGAGAACGATGACGGGGAGCTCTGCGTGTTCACCTGAGGAGGAAGAAGATTGACAGCGAGCTTCAGTACATTTTCTAAGCTGAGTATTTGGTGTAGAAGTTCTCAGAACGTACTCAGCGTGGTGGATATGTTTATGCAGTATGTTTAGAACATGGACTCATTTCGCCGTTTTAACACTTCCATGCTAACGATGAGCGAAACCCGTGGGAAGCCATTAGCATCAGCTCATCATGTTTAATTATAGAGTCTACTTTTGTTTGTGCATTTTATTCGTAAAGTTGTGTGTGTGTGTGCTGGGATTTCGATTTGCGTCTCCCGCTGCCGTCCTGCACGAATTACTTCCACCCCAAATGGAAAGCTCACCTGATCCACGCTGCTGTGTCTCAGCCCTGAGCTGCACAGGTTCGTGTTTCCCCGCTGTAACACACCTGGTGTAGCTGCGTGACCCGAGCCAGGTGTTTCAGAGGACTGGCAGTCACAACCACTGCTTGTCTACAAATCAGGTTGCATGTAAATGTGTTTTTTATGAATTATTGTTCGGCTAAATTTTGCTGGATGAGCACCTAGCATGAGCGAATAGTGACATCAGCTACCTTTTAAAACCTGAATAATTAGTTTGTTGCTATAAATTAGACCTCAAATTGAAGTGGTAATGATTTGTGTTGTACTGCTGCTTCATGATGAGAAATAACGATTGAGATAACAAGCTCTCTTCTTTCTGCCCTGTAGCTAGGCTCTGGTCTGATGAGCTGCCTTTTGCTAAAATAATTTGCAGAACTGCGTGTGATTGGATAAACCATAAGAGAGCAACAGAAGCCATGCTGATTCGGAAACCGGAGTCGCTGAATTACAGCCGTTTATTCGCACGCTCGATGCTGTGCTGCGGTATTTTTACACTTCACTAAAATACTTTGCTAAGTCCACAGTTCTAGTGCGTGTCTCGCTAGGTCCACAGTTTTCAGAGTGTGTCTCGCCGTATTCCTTCTGGGAATGCTAGACCTCAGTAGGGTGCTGCCAGAGGCATGGCTGAGTCACAACCAAATACAGAAAGTGATTTTTATAGAGAACACCTACACAGAGCGGCTGTGTCTGAGCACTGGGAGCACTGTGGCGTTAAATTACTCCAGGCAAAAACCGCAGCATTGGCTACTGAAATGCTCTTACCACGAAAACAAACGAAAGGGATAAATTCACATATTTACAATATATTTGTTTGTGAATCCATTTATTTCTGTGACAATGTCCATTGTTAAAAGCGCTATACGAATAAAATTGAATTGAATCGAGTTTCATTAGGTCAGCGTGGCTGAGTGAGGTCTTCCAGTGGTATCAGTGCTGCTCTATGCAGTCAGTTCCTCTGGCAGATCTGAAATCGAAAGAAAGTATCGTCCTGACCAGTCTCCTCTATACAGCACACATACACAATCCTCACAGAAATGGCTTTTTTACTGAGTGAAAATGGCCTTGGATGGCAAAACTGTGCACATAAATCCAGCAAAGAGTGTTTTAAACTTCTGAGAAGATGGTCCTGTGTCCAGAAGCTTAATTTACCACTTACAACTCAGAACATAAAATGTTGTTTGTTGCTCAATATCTCTTAATAGCTATTACAGGATCCGTGTTGTATATGTACACGCGTTGTGTACATACACTTTTCATTTTTATAGCGCCATTTTCCACTCACTCTTTATCTCTTAGAATGGAAAGCAAGCTGTGTTTTCTTAAAGCTACGGACCAAATTGTTTTTGCTTGTAAGTTCCCCTGATTGGCCAGGAATCAGCGTTGAGCAATTGTACTTTGTTATTATACCTGAGTATTATTTTGGCATATTCATACTTTACCCGAGTATTATTGAAACTGAATAATTTACTCTTACTTCATTACATTTTCATTTCCAACACTTTTTACACATTTTTTCAGTCAAATGGGCTAAATCAAGTCATAGCTATAACACCATAGCTATAATGTAGTTAGCACTGTAGCTATCCGTGTGCGTTTGAAGACTCAGTATAATGTTTCAATATGCTGGAGTAAACACAGAGTCCCCTCATTTTAAGTTTAGCTAATTTGTAGGATTGTAACGATACTGGTTTCATGATTCGATTCAATTCGATTCTCAGAATATTTTTAACAGAATTTGAAGAAGTGTGAAGAAACAGAGTGAAGAAAAATTATGACTGAAAAGGCTCCTTTTTTATTTCTGAATCATAAACAATACAAAACTGCATTTTTGTCTATAATGACAAACTAAATAAATAAAAAAATGCTATGAGCAGCAGTCTAACATTGAAAACAAATTGTATTACAGGTTCACCATATCTTAAAATAAAAAAATAAATAAATGTATAAATAAATTCTACCCAAAATTTTGATTGAATAAACAAACTGTCTGACCTGGACACTTTGAAAAGGATTGACTGAAGTATAATGAGCGCCGTAGCAGAAATAGAGTTCCAAAGTCGGCTAAAGTGCCCTTATTTGCAGCCTTTGAAAGCTACTGAAGAGCTCTTTTTGACCCTTGCTATCGGGCTTTATAAGTGATTTAAAAGTGATCATGTGAGCAGTGTGCTCTCTGTATATATACTCTTACTGTATATAACTCTTTGTGTTATGTAGATTGGGACCTCTGGTGTTCAAAGAGCACAAATACATTACATGCATAATTAATAAAATGCTGATTTCCATGATGCACACTGTTGCATTTTTAGCATCATGATGCATCATGTCACGATGTATTGTTACACCCCTACTAATTAACCAACATTAACTGGTTATGTTTAACTACTTTATCCAGTTTTCTTTGCTAATGCCAGGTTAGACTAGCATCGATTCCATTAGCTAACTTAAACTGGCAAGTCAAATTCTAGCTAATGGTAAATATTGGTTATTAAAAGGATATTTTACTTCTGATCCATTCCTTATCAGACTGCGTAGTGAGAGTCATGCATATGAAGAGCTAACTTACAGAGACTTTGATTCAGTTTTATTTGTAAAGTAATGGCCATTATCACAAAACAGAAATATATAAATTCAGGATATAAGTTTTTAAATGTATAAATTTATCCCTAATGAGTAAGCCAGAGGTGATGGTGGCAAATTGCTGCCTGGCTAATTATGCTAGCTACTGAAATCATTGCTAGTTCATAGATTAGTATCGATTCCATTTATTTTTTACTTTTTAACTCTTAAGTATATTTAAAAGTAGCAACGTTTTTACCTTCACTTGAGTACATATTTTGACTGGAGTTCTGCTTGAGTAGTATTTCTCAGTACAGTTCTTCAGCAGGAAGTGCTTTGCTTTTTGGTACTTTTACCTCTGCAGGTCATTCAGGTGCATTTTCTTAGAGAAAAGATCAAAGCCAGCTTTGCCAGTATTACCCATAGTTTAAGGCTGTGTTAATGTGTGATTATAGAGCTATTCTCAGACCCATTTATTATACTGTAGATCAATGCTCATAATTTATTGTCAGTAGCAATTTCTAAAAAAATCATTCCCACACATAATTACAGAGGCTTATTTAAAGCTTATTTCTATTCTTCATTGAGGTACAAGAATATTCCCTAAAATGCACTGAAGTAATTTAAAGCAACGCTTTAAACAAACAGGTTTATATCTGCAAGGAAAGAGGTGATCTTTATTTTATGTCATCAGCACAATCCAGACTACACAACAGTACATTTGCTTGATTTTTTTGTTCGTTCTGTTGCGATTGGTGCAAATCAGACATGAGGCGCAGATCAGGTGGCGATAAGAGCGTAATTTCAGCTGAAAAGACGATTATGGAAACGGATGTTGCCATGGTGACACAAGTGCTTAGTCCTTTACACAGCAGTGATTTCTCATCTGTAACTTACCCTTTAATGTGTAATGTTTTTTTCAAACAAGTCACGTTAATCTATGAAAGTTTGTGAAAACTAATGTCTTTAACTGGTTCAGTTCAGAGGCACTGAATGGCCGCCATTTCTTTTCTTAATTTATCATCTCTGCTACAGGATTTATTCAGTATTTATTTAATTTACTGCTCTATCCGTTCAGCTTTAAAATGCGAGCTCCAGGTGATGACCCATGCTATAGTGTCTTTCCAGCCACTATACAGTATATACTCAGCTTCCAGGAAGAAAAGAGCAGAATATAACTAAGTAAAAGTACATATTTGCTTTTTGGGTTTACTTAGAGAGTTAAAATATCCTCTTAAATCTAATCTTACAAATACAGCTTCTGGAAAAAGTTGCGTAAATCTAATGGACTAATGGACAAAATCCAATCACACAGTCAAAATTCCATTTTCCTCTCTGTCCAGACAGATGTTCAGATCTAAATAGAGCCAAAGAAGCCCTTTGAGCTCTTGAGCAAGAACCGTAACGATCAACTGCTCAGCCACTATACGCTAATTGGGTCTTGTCTTAATTGTAAGTAAAGTTCTATGTAAAGTTCTATGAAACTGCCGGTGAAATGAATAAATTTAAATGAAGTGAAGACAAACCACACCCCGAGTGGTAGCTAGCGAGTTAGCACATTACCAGTGCCTTCTATATAGCCCATGATGGCGGTATTTACGACTTTTTGTCTCTGTCTCCTCTAAGCCTTCAGTTGCATATCGTAATCCTTACTTTCTAGTCGATCTATCTGTTCTTTGATTCTGAATGAATGTACAGTTGCTTTCCATCCCTCTCACCCTGTCTATTACATATTCATATATACATTATACTTGGGGGCAGTCGTGGCCTAATGGTCTGAGAGTCGGACTTGTAACCCGAAGGTGAACCTGAAGGTCGTGGGTTCG
>JAKKZN010000009.1:2506003-2516501 GCA_033441825.1 Pangasius elongatus | reverse complement strand
CTGTGTGTACAGGAGACCAGGTGGAAGGGTAGCAAGGCTCTTATCCCAAATAAGAGTAGATGAAAAAGTAGAGAAGTTCAAAATACTTAAAGAAATGAATCACAGGGCTAAAGCCATTTACTGTGCTAGAAAGCTATAATCCTTACCAAAGAACCATGAACATGGAGGAAATATAAAGGCAGAAATGAGCATTCATTAGAGAGAATGGTACATTTTTGTCTTTCGACCAAATTGAGAATCTTATTCGCACATTCTGACCGTAACCAAATCAACATTAACCTCTGTGAAGGAGTACGTTTTCTCTTCTACCTTCCTTCCACAGTTGAAATGCATAACCACCAGATTTTTTTTTTAGTCTTGGGCTAGAGAACAACGCTTTCTTTTCTCTATTAGAGGCGCTTTGTACTGAAGTGAGCATAAATATATGATTTATAAATGGAAGCATGATGTCCCTGACTCAAGCATGCTTTGATTTAACCCCGGCAATATATTGTTCTGTATTGTTTTTCTGCTGTTTTCTCCAAGAGAGGTAATGTTCCTTTTGTGAAACCAGTACAGTGGTCGTTTTTCATATCTGGAACAATGTAGAGTCTCATGTGTAGTATCCTGATGGATGGGATAATCATTGTTCAGGACTTTTCTGCTATACTTTAAATTACTTAGGATTGACCTGAACTCCAGAAATATAGTAGTGTCTAACAGTCTGAGGCCTACAGAAGCCCTGAACATCAAGCTGTAAAAGTCAAATTATTATTTTTATTATTAATAGTAGTAGTATATATACAGCGATCATCCATAGCGATCATCCGATAGCAGCAGATCCTTTAAGTCCTGTAAGTTGCGAGTTGGGGCCTCCATGGATCGGATTTGTTTGTCCAGCGCATCCCACAGATGCTCGATTGGATGGAGATCTGGGGAATTTGGAGGCCAAGTCAACACCTTTGTCATGTTCCTCAAACCATTCCTGAACAACTTTTGCAGTGTGGCATGGTGCATTATACTGCTGAAAGAGGCCACTGCCATTAGGGAATACCGTTGCCATGAAGGGGTGTACTTGGTCTGCTACAAGATTTAGGTAGGTGGTACGTGTCAAAATAACCTCCACATAAATGCCAGGACCCAGGATTTCCCAGCAGAACATTGCCCAGAGCATCACACTTCCTCCACCGGCATTCGCTCTTCCCATAGTGCATCCTGGTGCCATCTCTTCTCCAAGTAAGCAATGTACACACATCTGGCCATCTGCATGACATTCTGTTCCTCATGTGCCCATTGTGTGCACTTTCTGTGGTGGACAGGGGTTAGCTCTTTTGGGCACTCTGACCTGTCTGAGGCTACGCAGCTCCATATGCATCAAGCTGTGAAACTTTTTCAGCAGTTTGTGCTACAGTAGCTCTTCTCATCAGTCAAGGAAACAACCTCAGCCACTGGAGGGT
Source organism: Pangasius elongatus (assembly GCA_033441825.1). Taxonomy (NCBI): domain Eukaryota; kingdom Metazoa; phylum Chordata; class Actinopteri; order Siluriformes; family Pangasiidae; genus Pangasius; species Pangasius elongatus. Next base: position 2,515,065 of record JAKKZN010000009.1, on the reverse strand, counting down.
TGCACGAGCCAGTGCACTCTCAGTGCCAGTCCCAACCCCTGAAATGGGGAGGGTTGCATCAGTATGGGCAGGACCCAACCTGTAAAACCTGTGCCAGAATCAAAACATGTGGACAGGTGATCCGCTGTGGCGACCCAGAATGGGAGCAGCCAAAAGACCTGCTTAGAGACATATCTCAAGATATGTCATTCATGTGATAATTTGACTTAATATCTCATTCAACTTGTTATATGACTTGTTGTTTCAAGTTATCTCATTATTTATCTTCATTTTATTTTGACATATCTCAAGTGAATATTTCATTTAAATATTTAAAACCTCACAATCTATCAATAAGGCTAATTTATTGAATATTAGCTTATCATTCTTATTCTGTATGCTGTTTGGGATTCAGTAAATTTCAGGGGTTTCAGTACCGCGATGTAGAATGGGCGTTTTCTGGAGGTATGGCAAAGACTCCGCCTTCCAAAAAAAAAAATTACAGGCCACTGAACATGCGCAGAATATTTTGTTTTTCGCAGACATTCCCAGCACGGGAATTCCCACGATCAGCGATAAGGACACAACAGTCTTACTGGTAACTATTTTTTTGATGTTTTATTGTCTTACAGTTAAACAATTTTCTAAAAAAAATCATCTGTAATGTGCAGTACTTGTTATAGTGTGATTTTTCTGTCTCCATTTCTCTGTAGTGTGACATTGCATCAGGCATTGCTTTAGTGGAATTCAGTTTATACTGTAGCTACATATATGATCAGAAATTCACTTAAATGTGTTCAGGTATTATACGTCAAATTCAAAAAAAAAGTCAAAATGGCTGCTTTGACCATTATGGAATTCTGTCAGTTTAAGTGTTAGTGTTAAAATGACAAGATAATAACCTGAAAAACAACAAAGTACAGCTTTACCTCTGACTGTCACAAAGCTCTAACACTGAAGACTCATGTTAAATGAACATCTTCTTACAGAATACTTCACATTCTGTACAATATCTACAATTACAATTTTTTTATTCGAGCATCAGGCATAAAGTACCTGTGATTGAGCTGTTATTTTAGAAATATATAATTAACATATCAGAATAAAGACATTAACATAAAACTGTGATTTGAATTACAGCTGGATAGAAATTATAGAAATTACCCAACACCTTCTGACCAATCAGAATCAACAATTCAACTGTGCTGTGGGATAAAATCATTGAAGGCAGGATTTTCAGGAAATGCAATATATACTCCCTTACTTCTTTAACAGCCCAGAACACTCACCACTCCAACTGCTAACTCTGTATCAGCAGTGCCAACCTCAGGTCTTTTAGGGCCACAACACTGCACTTATTAGTGCTGATTCTGCTCCGAAACACCCACTTCAACTCACAAAGGGTTCGTGATTAGCTGAGATGTTGAATCTGGTGTGTGTTTGTCTGGATATGATGTCACTTCAGTGAGGAACCTCTATCTGCAGATATGAGGTGGCCAGTGCAAGGCATTACAATATTTTATAATTCGAAGTAGCTTTGAGTACATGGATTGTATGAGCAAATTAAGGCCAGGTATTAAATTTATGAGTTGTAGCTTTTACTAAGTTTTAAAAATGCTGGCTCTGGAGTGGCGCAATAGAACAATGTTCGGCCTGGTATCAGCTTGTGCTTACACAAACTACATAGCTAGCTAAAAAACATTATCAAATCCAAGCAGTTAACCAGAAATTGTAGCTTCTGAGTGGTGCAATGGAACATTGCTTAACTTCTGGAGATTACAAGTTCAAATCCTGAAGATGCTACAGCCATCCATGGCTGGGAGTCTAGGGAGCAAAACTGGCTGTGCTGTCTGTATCTCTTCCTTGTCACTCACAGTGATACTAGGCAATCATGGGTATCTGTGAGCTCATGTATGTGGAAAAGGGTGGATAGCGCTTTACTGTCCTGTGATGCAGCATGGGCAGCTGTTGGCTGACTTCACGTGTCTTGGCAGAAGCACGTGTTAGCCTTCACCTTCCAGAGTTGGTAGCTGTCGTATGAAAAGGGAGAGGGGGTGGGAACTGGCAGGTAACCAAGTGTGGAAAAGTCACTGCGCTTTAGTTGAAAGTTATGGATAAAGAATTGTTTTTGTCTTTTAAGTGGTTAGTACAGATGAATAGTATCCAATCTGACTAGCGATATGAGCTAACAAGGTAGTGAAAGGCAGTTTATGTGTTTCTCTCACAAAAAAGTACCATTAGTCATCCCAAAAAAACAAAAACATCTGAGGAACACTTTTTAAAGTGCCTATTAAAGTCTCAAGGGGGAAATCATAGTGGTACTAACTGAAGGACAGTATAATTGTAATATGTTCTTGAAGGAGCTTAGCATTGTAGCTTCACTGGTTCTCAGTATCAACTCATTCTGCAAAGCAAACTCTATTTACTATAAGTAGGCCAAAAAGACACACTTATTATATTCACTGATGTTAAAAGAACATGGAGTCAGTGAGGCAATGAACAAAATGATCTTAAATGGAAGAAAGTAGATGAAAAGGTCTTTCTCCATCTGTCTCACTTCCCTTGTTGCAAGTCTGATTTGTACTCGCTGGGTCTCTGGGGGAAATTGTGTTGATTTGTTTCTTTTCCGCCCTGTGCCTCAGGAATAAATTTTCTGCTGCTTGTCCTCTCCTAAGCAGAAAAGCAGTGGTCTTTGCTCTGCCCATTTTACTTGAACACATAAATATTTAAATGGTTTAATATTGCATAAGGATATAAAACACAGAGTGAGATGTTGTATCATGGAAACTCAGAGGCTACACCAAGCATGGTGGGATGCTAAGCCCTTGTTATCCCTATTGTAGCTACATTATGTAATATTTTAAAATATTTGACTGAAACAAAAGATGATTTGCAGTGATGCAATGGCAGCAAGGGTTTACATCAATACCCTCTATTAATTTTGTGATACAAGTCTGTACTTCTAACAATGGAGACTCAGATGCAGCGTGAGGACCCAGTTGTTCAAGGTTTTAATAAATACCTTAATTGAATAAACAGTCCAAATTCCAAACAGTTTCCAAAGGGATATCCAAGAGACAGAGTCAAAGTGATCAAGTCATACACAAAACAAGAACTATCTAAATAAATGTCTCAGACCTTACACACAACACAAGGTAAAGGCAAAGCTTCCCAATTAGTGAGGGTCCATGAGCAGTTTATATGGAGCCACAACCAGGAAGTGACCTGGATGTGGATGTGATCACCAGAGGTCAAGCTAGAACTCCAGAGAGCATGACCTCTGCTGGGTTGGAGGAAGACTGTGTCATACCTCTCTTGAAAGGATGACAAGGTAGCTTCCTTTCTGAAAATACACCATAAATACACCATAAAATAATAAAATGCTACTAAAATGCTAATAGAAAGCTACGTGTAATCCTCTTTAAGACCCCACAAAAAGATATTCCGCACTTTCCCAAGTCTTAAGAGCTTGTCCTCAAGCTTTCTAGCTTGCACTTTCTTTTGATGATTCTTTGCTACTTTCCTCAGCATTGTTTAACTCCCTCTCGCTGTGCTTAAAGCAGCAAAGCCGACCATATCGCACGCATGGCTTGTTCCTAATTCACTGCTAATGAATGCATTAATTCCTATTGACGGCTACTGTTTAAGAGAACACATCTGCTGGCTATCAGAGAGCGGCTGAAGCAGCACACCATGAACAAATACTTTTTTTTTTAGATATGTCAGAGTTTATATACAGCTACCCAGCATGACAGCATTTGTGTTTACAAATCAAGTCTTAATACCCTCAACTTTCATTTTCACAACCTCGAAATCTGTTCCTTTTTTACTTTTCCCAAGATTAAATTCTCAAAAGCACAGAATATAAATGAAAAAGCCTCTGAAAAAGTTTTTGCGTTATAAATCTAGCACAATATCATGCATGATAGCACTTTTAAAGTAATTTTTTCCTTCTGCATGTTGTACAAACCCATACTTCTTGAAATATGCACAATTTTGACCAAACGGCAGACATGAGCAAGTGTTCCAATAAGCACTAATGATGATTTGTGAGTGCAGCTTGCAGCTTTAGAGAAATCCATTAAGAAGGATATGGCATGGAGTTCTCACTAAACCTAAATATCAGAAAATGTCACGCAAATTGAGGAATGGTTGGGGCATGGGATGGTGTGGGATGGTTNATATATTCATTACTAATAACAATCCATAATACTTTTACATTTTCAGACATGTTTTTGAACACCATTTTCACATCCCAAACATAAGTCCTACAAACACCGGCTCTCCAGCTTTACTAGAATCAGATGGTCCCATTTATCAGCCTTTCAGCAAAGCTGTGCATAAAATGATTTCATGGCCAAACCAAAATAAAAAGGCTTAGACTTAACAAGAAATGAAAGACTTTGTGAAGAGACAATGAAACAACAGTGTATAAATAGCCAAACAAATAGACTAATATGGAATAGGTGAACACAATAGGAGAAAAAGCAATGACAGTGAAGTGGACACTACACGACTTTCAAAATCTCAGTATCGCTGCACCTTAATTTTATCTCTTGTGATTTGTTGTTTTGTGGATGTACTGATGTGCATAATACACAAGTGATTGAAGATGAAGCTCACACACTACACAATCTTGTACACAATCACCTGGAGAGCTCCTTCAAGAAGCAACTTTGTCAAGATGGAGCCTGGGCAAGTGGCTGTGGTGTTTGTTTCGGCACACTTTTTTGTACAGAAAGAAGAAAAACAAAATAATAAATTAAAGAAAAATGTAGGTTTTGCTGTAGAGTCTTGCAGTCGGAGGCTGTGCAGTTCCTGTACCACACGGTGAGACAGCTGGTCAGGACACTGTCTATGATGCCTCCATAGGAAGTTCAATTCAATTCAATTCAATTTTATTTGTACAGTGCCATTAAAAGCCAGAGCCAAAGGTGACAAGGAAAAACTCCCTGAGACAATATAAAATAAAAAACCTTGAGAGGAACCAGACTCAAAAGGGAACCCATCCTCATCTGGGTGCAACAGATAGTGCAATTATAAATAATAATATATGGATAAATAGTGCAAATGTGCAAGCAGTAAATTCCTCACAGTTTTCGCAAGAAGTCCGGTTGGTTAAAATCTATACACTGTCCACTGATGGAGTCCTGAGTACAAAGCTGCTCGTGGCAACCGCAGCCCCAAAGCCACCACAGCAATCACAGTCCCAAGCCATTACAGTACAGCTCCCCATATGAGATCCCCAAACCATCTCCACAGCCCCCAGGTGGCACCATCCCCAGCAATTCAAATGGTTCTTCAGGCCGTCCATACGGGCCGCTCCCAGAAGCAGCAAGCAATCTCCACGGATGAGAACTCCAACCAGAAGTAGAGCATCAGGATGGGTCAGGCAGGTCCGGAGAGCAGAAGGGGTCAGGATCACTGGCATCTCAGGAGTACCATGTGTAGCTTGACAGAAAGAGGGAGAGACAGTTAGGTAAGCTTTTGTACTCTTATGGTTAAGGACAATGTACTTTGTGTGTGTGAGTGCAAACAGAGACTCTGACAAGACTAACTATGACAGCACAACTAAAAGGGAGCGCCAGAAGCTAACATAGAAATTAGGGAACCCTGGGACACCCTGAGGAAGTGGAGGAACTCCTGGGCCTTCTTGACTAGGCAGGTGGTTTTGAGAGTTCAGGAGATTTGAGATATGATTTGAACTGTACTTTGCAGCACAGTCATGAGTCAGCAGGGTAAACAGCAGTGGCCTGAGCACACAGCCCTGGTGAGCACCAGTGCTCATTGTGGATGGTGCTGGAGGTGGAGTTGCCGCTCCTGACAGACTAGTCAAAAGTCCAGAATCCAGTTGCAGAGGGAGGTGTTCAAACTGAATAAGCTCTGCTTTTTTTTATCAGTTTCTGTGGGATGATTGTGTTGAATGCTTAACTGAAGTCTATGAACAGCATACTTACATTATTGTCCTTTTTGTACTCTTACATTTTTCAGAACTAGTCACTAATGGACCATTCAGTCAGGACACAGATGATTTCTTCAGCACAGGGATGATGGTGGTCATCTTGAAGCACAGAGGGACAACTGCTTGGCTCAGGGAAATGTTGAAGATGTCTGTGAGGACATCTGCAAGCTGATCAGCACATTCCCAAAGCACCCAGGCAGGTAGATAGATGATGATAGACATGTTCACCAGTGCTTCTGATGCTGATCTCTGGTAAAGTGCAAAGAAATGTAATTATTCTTTATACTATGCACCTCAAAGAATCATGTGATGTTTGTTTTTATTTTTGTTGTTCCTCCCAGTCGACAAGATCCAAAAATTAGTTTGCATGAAGCATAAACTCAGCATTACACTTCTTCTCTTCCTGCTGCAGTGCTTTAGCTGGCTGCTTAAGGTTGAAGGGGAGTATATATGCTGCATAAATATAGGCAAATCATAAAATGCTAATACTTCAGCTAGCATAATAATTTATTTAGATACATTTGCATTTTTTTTTTTTACATCAGGAATGTGTGAACATATTTGACTTTTAAAGTGAAAAGCACCAAGAAGCTCAAAACTCTGGAGTTCAAAGTGCTCCTTATTATTAATTCAAATTTATGGTAAAAGACATACATAATCTTTAGAACACAGCAGATTCCTGTATATTTTATGTATTAAAATATGAGACACCTCAGTGCAGAGCTTAGACGGATGTTTCAGCGTGTTGTTGAATGTATATGAAATGTGAAGTTAATCACCGTCTGGACTAAACTTAGAGTTTGAGTCAGCTAAATTAATTTTGCTCCAACCTGTCTACACAAAATTCTGTGGTTAACACATTTCTTAAAACAGTCTTGGCAAATTCCCACCCACCAGTCAGGTTTCTCCTATCGTATGACAGCAACCTACGTGGGAGGACGAAGGCCATCACATGTTTCCTGCAAGACATGGGAAGCCACCCAAGTGTATCTTTTCAAATTGTTGCTTATTACTGCATCACACCGAGTGTAACACACACAGAGGAAGTCACTATCTACCCCTTTCTGCTTGCATGAGCTCACAGTGGCCCGTGATTGGCTAGTGTCACTGTGATTGCCAGGGAAGAGAGAGCATGTCCCTTCCATCCAGACAGCATGACCAGTTTTGCTCTTTTGGACTAACAGCCACAGATGGCTATAGCATCCTTGGAATTTGACCTCGCAATCTTCGGAAGGTAGACTGTGCCACTCAGGAGCAAATGTATGGTTTCGAATATATTCTTTAACTAGGTATTTAGGTCCATATTCATTATATTGCAATAGCCTTGTTCTACCAGGGTTCACCTTGGAGTATTTAGGTACTATAACATTTGTCCTACAGATTACTGGCCTTGAAGGCATCAGTGTCTAACTGCCCTAATAAACTTGATAATTTCATTGAAGATGAGCATAGCAATCAACAAACAGTACTATAGTCTTTAGAACTCTTACGTTGTCCATCTGTGGCAACGCTTACAGTTTGTGTGTCATCGCTGGTCATCCTCCTCGACCTTTCAGCAGCCTTCAATACAGTCAATCATTCTTCTGTCCATCCTCATGAGTCTTGGAATTCATGCCAAGCATGGCAATGGTTTGTTTCTTATCTGGAGGGGCAGTCATATTAGATGACTTGGAAGGGATCCATCTCTGCTCCATGCAGAATCACCACTGGCTTCCTGCAAGGCTCAGTGCTGGGTCCTCTTTTGTTCTCCCTCTATACCCACTCTCTTGGTGAGGTCATATCCTCACAAAGGTTTTCATGATGATTCCTCCCTATGATACTGTTTCTGCATGGATCTCAGTATGACTGGCCCACATCTCATCAAAGATGGCAGGTCATCAGCTGAAACTAAATCCCAGCAAGACTGAGGTGCTATACTTCCCTGGAGAACCATCTCTATGTCAGGATCATGTGATCTTGACAAATTTCAGATCTCACCATCTGTCACTGCATGCAACTTTGGCGTAACCGTGGACAACCAACTGTCTTTTGCAGCCCACATCACTAACCTGAGTCAGTCTCTTCTCAGGAGGCTCTGCACCACGCTCCCTTCTATCCTCAAGCACTGCTCAGTTGGACCCATCATCTCTCAGGGTACAAGGAAGACAGGGTGCTTTGGAGTCTCTATCAAAAACACATTCTTATGGTACTTCACTAGGTCAGGGACTGATGGTACTCTTAGTCCTTGACCTAGTGAACTAGCATGAGAATGTGTTTTTGATAGAGACTCCCAAGCACTTCTATAAGACACTCTGGATAAGGGTGTCTGCTAAATGTTATAAACATAAATGTACAACCTTAAATTAAAGTGTTTTCCTGTCAGAAAATGTATGAAGAACCTTACAATCAATAAGTTAGATATGGTTATATTTATGTTAGTGTCAAGTCTAACTGGGAAACTGAAACGTTATAACTCAAAGCTGAACCGAAAGAAAGCCCTTGTGTGCTGTTGACAATGTGTAGTTCAATTACAAAATAAAGCTGTATTTGTCTCTCTGACAGAGAAGATATTAAACAGTGAAAAACAACTGATGTTTTATATTCTAACTGTCAGATTTGTACAATGCCAGATGTTAAACAAGACATCAATATGTTAGCTGAAAATGTTTTGCTTGATTAAATTTATCTTGACTTTCTAGACATTGAAATATTTTCTGAAACAGACAAAAAAACAAAGAAATCCTAGTCTGACCTCAGAATGCATGTTTTGCTCTATGAAATCACAGCAGGAGGTACAGGAGATAACAACAGCATGTCATGAATATCATAGGTGTCATAATCCCCATGCTGTATGACTTATGTACCAGGTCAGGTCAAGTGGCTTTATTGTCATTTCAATCATATGCAGCTAGTACAGTACACAGTGAAACTACACTGTATGGTCAAAATATATATGGACACCTGACCTTCACACCCATATGTGGGCTTCCCCCAAACTGCTGCCATAAAGTTGGAAGCACATAATTGTATACAATGTGTTTGTATACTGTAGCATTACACTTTCCTTTCACTGGAACTAAGAGGTCTATTCCAAACCTGTTCCACCATGACAATGCCCCTGTCCCCAAAGCAAGCTCCATGA
>JAKKZN010000009.1:2247647-2260440 GCA_033441825.1 Pangasius elongatus | reverse complement strand
ATCCCAGGAGTTTAACTGACTTGATGCTATACTCTGATTAAAAAGTGTTCCTTTCATTTTTTTGAGCAGTGTATATTTATATATATATATATATATAGAGAGAGAGAGAGAGAGAGAGAGAGAGAGAGAGAGAGAGCACTGCTCGCTCAGTAAAGAAATGCATCATTAACAGTTTTTTAAAAATAAAAGTATAATAAATAATAGATTTATAGCATGATGTCATATGGTTATATTATAAAGATTACGTTTCTTTTTTTTTTTGGCTATTTTGAACCTTTATCATAATGTTTTACTTGAATTCACTCTGTTTTAGTCTCAATTATTAATTACTGTTATTAATTTTATCCATTTATAGCTACTTTGAATGTTGAGGAACATCCATGAAACAAGTTAGTCCTTATTATAATGTTATAGCAGCTATAAACAGTCTGTAACAACTCTGTTACGAAGTGCTGACGCTGGAGACTCCTTCCATAAATGATTTAAAAAAAAAATTCAAAACAATTTTTTTTTTTATGTTGTTGAATATTCAACTTTTTTTTTCACTCCATTCATGACAGTTAGATTATGTGGCACTCTCTCCATACAGGTCCGTTATTATATACAATAAAATATAAGAGCAGATAAAACTCTAGCTAACAGATGAGTGTGTAAGTTAGACTACATTGTGTTTTGTAGCACCAGTAATATTAACATCATGTAGATGCCACACAGAGTTTCGCTTCAGATGGACTTATTCCACTGATTCATTATAAAGAACCATTTCAAAAGAATGATTCGTTCCTGAGTTGCACGTCACTGATGAATAGATGTTGAAGAATGATGATTACAGGGTGTGGTAATGAGAGAAACTGAGCTGAGCGCACAGAGCTGCGTACTGAAACGGAGGCTTAAGGTTAATGCTTGAAATGGTCGTGTTGTCTCCCACACAGAGAACACGGAGAGCTTTGCGCTGTACTTCATGCTGGGCGTGTGTTTCGGTCTGCTCCTGGCTCTGACGCTCCTCATCCTGGGCTTCGCCTGCAGGCCTAGAAGAACCGCCGCAAAGAAACCCGCCTCCCCTGACACCAAACGTCTCAAGGGGTCCAGCGAGGAAGACGAGGAGGAACGACTGGGCAGGAGCGACGAGGAAGGAGAGGAAGAGGTGCCTGACGTCACCGTAGCGCCCATCAGCGAGCAGAGCCAATCCAACGGGACCATCAGCAGCGTGAACGTGTTCTCCTCGGCTGACGAGCTGGAGAGAGCTCGCCGTTTAGAGGAGCGCGAACGCATCGTCAGAGAGATCTGGAGAAACGGACAGCCGGATATCCTCGTCAACGGGACCGGTACACTCGGGCGGGTGCACTTTCACTAGCTAGTGACGTACGAAACATGCCTTTCACATCGTCTGATATCATATACTGTATATCGCAGGTATTTTGCACTTCATTGGGACTGACACACTGATAAAAGTCTCATATATTTTGTACACGTTTAAAAATAAACCTTTTATACTACATTATTTTGGAGTGTCTGTATACACTTAAGTGATTTTACGACGTCTCGGTGGAATTTAAAAATAAACCCAGTCGAAGCTCTTTTCAGCTTGGTCAGCATCCTGTGCTGCTCAGTCCCACGCTAAAGCAGAAACTTCACCCCTCATTTCTCAGGCCTGCACTTCCTGTCGCCGCTCTCCCACCAGCTGAAGAAACAACCCTCCTCCCTGAGGGGCATTAAAATGATTTCAGATGGCAGAAAGTATTTGCTCTAAAGTTTCAGCACAGACACATACCGGTTTGTGTGTGCTGTTATTTACGCCACAGAGCTGATGAATTGTGCATTCTGACTGGCCAGTGTGTTTCATTTTTGAACTGGCATACTCTATACTCTTGCATTATGTTGCTTAATTAGCAATCATTTCATTCATTCATTCATCACTTTATCCTGGTCAGGGTCAGGATGTATCCCGGGAATACTAGGCACGAGGCAGGAATACTCACACTTATTCGCACTTCAGGAAAATTCAGAGTCACCAATCCACCACATTTTTGGGAGGAAACTGGAGAACCCGGAGGAACTCCACATGGACACAAGAACAACACGTGAAACTCCACACAGAGAGTAACCCCAGCTCAGGACTGAACCGGAGACCATGAAACTGTAAGACAGCGATGTTACACGCTGCACCACTGGCTTAGATGGAAATTTTATACAAATATTCCAAGTCCAGTTGAACAAAAAAACCCATAATACAGATTCAGAGATAATAAGCTTGGGGGCAGTCGTGGCCTAATGGTCTGAGAGTCGGACTTGTAACCNTGCTCCCCGGGCGCCGCAGCTAAAATGGCTGCCCACTGCTCCGGGTGTGTGTGTGTTCACTACTGTGTGTGTGCACTCGGATGGGTTAAATGCAGAGCACAAATTCCAAGCATGGGTCACCACACTTGGCCTCAAAGTCACTTCACTTCACTTAACTTCCATTTGTCCAAAAATTATTAGAGTTTAGAGCTACAATCTGCTGCCATTTTTAAACCGGACCATTAACCCTTTCCCGTACAGCGTCCACACTCACACAACATTAATTTTAGGCTGTTTTTTAGAAATATTAGATGTAAATCACCTCTAAACCAATGGCAGTGTGATGCACACCATTATTAAGTTTATTAAGTGTTGCTCCTCTCAGTCCTGCAGTTTAGTCGCAGCACATTTCGGTCTAAACTTTCTACACAACAATGTCTAATGGACAAACAATAGCGTTTCTAAATAAAGCACAAGTTCCGAGCTAAACTGCCTACTCACTGCATTTCTTACACATAACCGACTTACAGCTTTTCTATTATTTTGCTTGTCGAAGTTGAAAAAAAAAATTATGTAATTTCTTTTAACTAAAAGTTAAAAGGTTACATTTTGCTTTACACAAGAATTTTCAGCAGGAATGTTTTTTAACTTCAGTTACCGTTTAATGTGATTTTTTATTTATTTATTTTTTTTAAAAAAATGATTCATTCAAAAAAAATCATTCATTAGAATTGACATGCCATTTATTTTCCTCTAAAAATCTTGATGTTTTATTACAATTACCCAGCTAGTGATAATGCTTGCTTGTTTATAGAAAACGCTGCTTTCTCTCTGTCTATGGCGAACGATACAGAACTGCAGAAGCAAGCTTTGGCGAAATATACTGCGATTTTTTTCTTTTCAAACTACTGACACTAACGGCACTCTCAATCCATCTCACTTTTCCCCTTGTATCATTCCACGGCTGACAGTCTGAACCCCAAACCCAGGGGCGCTGCAGAGGCCCAGCCTCGGTCCAGCTGTCCCAACTCAGCGCATGACTGCAGATGCTATCGATGTGTGTGTTAAGTGCGGAGATTAGGGCTGACCCGTTCCCATGACATTCGGTGTGTAATGGCTCCCAGCTGCAGAGCAGCAGCCTCACGTCCGACACGGCGCCCGCAAAACACAGACACATCTCTTTAGATAAACCGAAGAAGAGGGGTTTTTATTGAAACGGAAAGAGGAAAGACAGAAACGAGAGCATTGCCTGAACAGTATAAACGTAACAAAACAGCGTTATAAATGTGTCACTGCAAATCAAAAGGGTGGACGAGTCTACAAAGCAGAGCTGAAAACGGCTTCAATCACACATCTACTAAAGATGATTATGGCTCATTACTCTCAGATCGCCGGAATCACGAGGAGATCGATACCTATACAAACCGTGTAGCAGCTGAAGTGTGCTCGCTGTCCGTCTAAAATCATCTAGCTGTGCTTCTGCATACAAAGACTTTCATTTCCCCCACAATTCCCTTCTGCCGACACACAAAACTCCATTTTTCTGACTAAAACTTGTCGGGGTCTTGACTACATTTTTTTTTTTTTTTTAATATTACGTTTTAAAAAAAAAAAAAAAACAACAACAACAAAAAAAACAACTATAAGCCATTACAATCATCTCGTTTGTCATTTACAAAGCAACAGTGAATACAATTTAAAAAAAAAAAAACAACAAAAAAAAAACACCACCACAATTCAGGGTACGACTGAAAGTAATCCCACTACAGATTTAACTCTCGTGATGACTTATTAATCACGGATCATTAAAAATTACACAGTGGAACCGCTCCGGAGGGGAAACGGCTCGGCGATTAACGTCAACAGGATGGACGAGACGAGTTAAAGTAAAGTCTGAGATCTGTACAGCACGCCCGCGTCTCGGTACACACACACACCGAGAAAGATGGAGGAGGAAAGAGGCTGTGAGACAGAAAGAAGGGAAAGAGGGAACAGAGAGTGAGCAAGTTTTAAAAAAACAAAACAAAAAAAACACACACGAAACCATAAGGGAGTTCCACTTCACTGCAGTTCCCGTCTCTAAGGCACAAGTGCGCATCTCCATTGCACATTATAAAAAGAAAAATGAAGGGAGGGGTGCCATGTACACACGGACAGCAGGATTAATTCCAGTTAGACTTAAGTGGACTGGAGCTGCTACGTCTAAAATTACACAGTTAAAAAAAAAAACAACACACGTAAGTTCGAACTAAATAAAAATAACCAGAAGGAATTTTTTCTAAATGCGACTGAATGAACAGAGCGGCTCAGCAGAACACGCTGCACACTCCATCTGAACAACACACCTGCGTTTGGGGACTGCAGTGGTGAATTAACTAATAACGATAAAAAATAAAAAACACACACAGAAAGATGAGAGGGTGTGGTCTAGGGTTTCGAGGCGGCGCCCTCGGCTGCTTTTTCGTCGTCTTTGAGGCCGTGCTCAGCTCCGTCGTCGGGCAGCTCTCCCTCCTCCGTGGCTCCCTGGAACATGTCGTGGGTCCACTTGGGGCTGCCGCTGCTACCGCCGGCGCCGGCGCCTCTGCGCACGGTGAAGGAGCCTCTGCTGCGCGGGTACATGCCGCGCCCACGACCGCGCCCGTCCGCCCACTTCATCTCTCCTTCGCGGTCACGGTCATCGTGCTGCACAGACAGCGAAAGATAGAAATCATTTAAAATGAAGGCTAACTCTAAACCAGGTGTGTGTGTGTGTGTGTGTGGACTGTAGGTACCTGGTAGTACTTCCTGCTTTTAGGGGTATATTCAGGGTCCCACTCCTCCTCCTGCGGGCGCACCGGCCCGCCCATGTTAGCGGGGTTTCCGTTGTTACTGTTGCTGGGGTAATTTCCCCTGTTCCACCCCCTACCTCTCATCCTAGGCTGCAAAACAAAACGTCATTTTACTTATTTTATTCACAAGAGAGAAGAATTTCAGCCAGCATTCTCTCTAACCAGGAAAAAGGCTCCTTTACGCCGCATTTAGACTTCGAGACTTCAGCTAACTTTTACGATTATTACTTCTCACACTGTACGAGAGCCCAGGAAACAGACTGTAACAGACTGTCTGATGATGTGTGTGTTCCTCATGTCAGATTATAGGAGACATGCTCTAAAGACAGACCCGTCTTTAAAAAAAAAAAACAACATACTACGTTCTGCAGCCGCAAATCTTCTTCAAAGCGAGCTTTACGTAATCAGGAGACGTTTTGCATTCCATTAGGAGGTCTTGTTTACATTTGGCCGTTGTTGCTGTCCCGCGAGTTTGCCGTCCTCCTACTGGTGGATTTGTGACCAGCATCTTAGCACCTTAGAACTTTATCGTCACATTAGGGCTGGAGCGATATGACAAAAATATCACATCACGATACCTGAAGATCTCAACGACACACGATACGAGTCACGATATATAGCGCTGCTCATAAACTTCCATTAAAAATGCTATAAATAATAAGAACAGCTGTTTTTATTAATAAAAATAAACAAAAACAAATACATAAATGTATTTATTGTTTATATTAAAAAGAAAAACATTAAAAAATAAAGGAGAAAAAAAAACTAACACCAAAAAAAGTTTTTATTAAATTTTTACAATTTTAAAGATCAAGTACAAAATCTTAACATCACATCAGCTGCTTCCAGTCAGTTTGTAATCAGGTATTTATTTGAATTTACCACAATATGGATATTACATTGTTATATCGCCCAGCCCTACGGCACATCATGCGTAATGAGATTTCTTCTATGAATTATGGGGTGATTTTTGTCTGGGACGACCCGAAAAAAACTGGGCCGAAAATCGTACAATAGAGCAAAGCCGGCATTACTTCACATAAAAAAAAACAAAAAAAAACACAACATTCACGTTTTGTACACTAGAACATGTAAGGTTTCACCGAAGATCAATGTTTTAAAGTCAGAACCATTTCATCATCATGTCAAAATGACACTTGGACTTACAAATCCCCGGTCGTATCCCCCGCGTCCTCGGTCGTATCCCGGTCGGTCGAATCCTCCGCGCTCGTACCCTCCTCTTCCTCTCTCGTAGCCTCCTCTCTCCATGTGGCCCCCCTCATAGTCCCGGGGGTATTCTCGCGGCCCCAGGCGGGACTTATCGAAGCCCCCTTTCTCCATATGCTCCATCTCCTCGCCGTGGTACTCCCTGGATCGGTAGGCGTGGGGAGAGGGAGAGGAGGAGGAGGACGAGGAGGAAGGAGAGCGCTCGCGCTTCTTCTTGCTTTTCCTTTAATTATAGAAAACCAACACGCAGGTCAGAACCGATAACCTTAATCAGTGTCATTCATTTCAGACTAAACTGTGGAAGTAACGGGCCTGATGACCGGGCTGTCATTAAAACATGGCAGCTAAACACTCAGCTAGTGGGCTAATGAAACAGGACTAGCTAGACTAGCTAGTTAAATTAACTAGGAGAGTTAGGAGACCAACTTGTCAGATCCTGACATGGATATCAATCTGGTTCTTCGATATATTGCATTATACAGTTCAACGCTGCTGAATTCTCAAATCTGATCAGTTTTGTATAACGGCGGTTCTGACCGCAGTCTCAGAAGTAATTCAAATCCCAGGTTTCTATTAAAACAATACGTTACCGTTTCTATAGTAACGGCTCATTCCCAGGGACGTGTACAGCAGACGCTCCACACAATCTAATCCTTATAATAAACAGACTCTTAAAAATAAAAATGTTGGTCTTTAAAAAGGAAAAAATTTAATTAATTCCTGATGTGGTAACATCTTTCTACGAGGAGATGTTTACTTATTATTTAATGGAAGGAGTCTCCAGTGTCAGGAAGTTTCTCTCCAAGGAGGTTTAATGCTTTNTTTGGTCTTATTAACTTTAGAGATAAGAAGAGAGGCTGAGGTGAGAGAGGGAGGGAGGGAATGTCTATGGCTGCTAAAACGTAGGTGAGGACAGCAACTGACTCGCTTCACAAACAATCCACAGCGTTAAATGTAGCTATAGAAACAAAGGGTTAAAAGGATGACATTGTTCTTTAATAAATAAAAGTGTGTAACAGCTGGCAAACTGCTGTAATACAAGTCATATAACACACTGCAGCGGTAATTTCAATCAGTGTAATACGACAAGGAAGAAACGTTTCAGCGTCATTTGCGGTCTGACGAACACCACCGCGATGACGCGTGTGAGGCGTGAATCACGTGACGCGCTCCTGATCCGGCGGTGTGTGCACTGTTCTCCGTCTGTAGGACTTACTTTGACTTCTTGTGTTTGGAGGATTTGTCAGGAGAGAGCTCTCGGCTGGGGGTGCGTGACCCGGCTGAGCCTTTGCCCCCCTCGCGTTTGGGGTATTTTTTACGTCGCTCAATATCCAAACGCAGGTCCATTGACTCTCCTTCATATTTTTTAGCGTAATCCTGCGGAGACACAGCGACGCGCTTTAAAATTAATACACGTCGTTCTCACATCAGCACACAAACACAACATGTACTAAATCCTGACTGAGGTTCATCTTGGACTGTGGCCCTCCTCATAAAGAAAACCAAGCCTTTAGCATATATTACAGCAGTGTGAGAGAATAATAATAATAATAATAATAATAATAATAATAATAATAATAATCAGTACAGATCTCAGCAGCACTAGAATGAAGAATTTCATGTCAAGTATCAGTTGGTCAACATTAACTTTTACAACAATTAACACATTCAGCAGGTTTCAGGCCCATTATATATAGATATATAATGCGTTAATTAACTGAAAATTTTCATACTGAAGCTCAACAAGACACCGTAGGCCAAATTTTGACCAAAATCCAGACGAGGTGCACCATCTACTGTTAACACAGAGACATAACGTACAGCTTAATATGTCTCTAAGCCTGTAATATAGACTGGTGCTAATGGAAATCGTTAATCCTCCAGAGCTGATTTAAGAGAGTCTAATATTTATCTGCATTAACTCGATTAAACAGTTCTCATCTTTCCCCAAAAGTACTCGAACAGTCAGGAGTTGATGTTTAGGGAAGTTTTGCACTGGAGGTAAGATGATGATGTAGCGAACTAGCAAGAGAAGCGCACTTCCTCCAGCTTAAAGATGATTTGTGTGTAAAATGCTAAAGCTCAGGCTTCCACTCGATTCATAAGGTGACAATTTGATTATGATAATTATTATAATACCACTCCATCCGCTACGATTCAGCATCCGCCGATCCAACTGTGTTTAGGAACCTACCATCAATTCGAATTACAAATAAGATAAAACTATCAGAGGAGTTATGGGCAAATCGCCTTGCCTGACTGTAATAAGATATTTACACAGTATTCTTTGTTCCATTTCGATAATAATCAATCAATTTAGGACTGTAACAAATTAATTTCATTCATTTTGGATCGTTACACCGCTATAAACTACGTACATAAATCAGTGCATTCTCGCCTCGGAAGACTGTGTATATTAAAAAAAAAAAAAAAAAACAAGTTAAATGAACTATATTACAAACCTGTAGCCCGTCTATGCTCAGAAAAGTAACGACTGTGTTTAGCTAGCTAAAGGCTTCCAGTAAGTGTTCGCTCCAGTGCAAAACTTATTTTAAAAAAAATAAATAAAAAACATCATCGACTAGACATGGGACAAGGCAGTAACAAAGTTTACTGTTCACTTCTAGCCAACTTTTTTTAAAAAAATAAATAAATAAAACTCTGAAAGATTACAGATCTCTAAAAGCACAGGTGGGCAGGTCTAACAACTTTATCGTCTCTTTTCCAGTCTGATATGAAAAAAAGACCCGAGCAGCAGAAGAATAAAGCTTAACATTTGTACCTTAAGATCAATGATCAATGAACATTATGAACGCATGTCTGTGACTGCAAAAGTGCCCATATATATATATATATAGATCTCATGGGAAAGCAGCATGCTCCATGCTTTCCCCATGATGATTAGTACAGAAGCCCCACGTGTTCAAATGCACTTCCAAGGAGAAAATACTTACTATGGCTTTTGTTTAGATGTCCACTGAAAGGCTTGGACAACACCATCTCAATAGTCACTTCCATTTTGATTAGCCTTTTTGTTTGGGCATGAACGTACCCACAGAATAATCATATCAGAAAAGCTGCTTGGGGGAGGAGGAGGAGGAGGTGGAGGGCGTAACGTGTATACGAGAGGTACTCGGGGTCTGGTGTATTTAGATTTACTGCACCTCCTTTAAAGGGGGTTTGGGAGTGTGTGTGTGGGGGAGAGAGAAAGCACATTGCTCTTTCAGCTGGCACACAAACTGGGCTGGAATTTCAGATTTTGAAAACGCTCGGTCACCTTGTAGTCGCTCTCTTCCATATCCTCAAACAGACGAGCGTGCTTCTTAAAAGCACTGGGAGACACATCAATTCTCCTGCGGAGACAGAAACAGAGGAAAAGTGAGGACACGGGGGAATAAACTCACCTGCACGCATTCACCGGTAACCTTCACGGTCAATTAAAGAAGTCGAAAATCTATTTCTGAGCATGTCCAGGCTAGTTAATAACGACGTAAGGAGTAAAACTCTTATCATGCCGGCGTAGGAAAATAATCAACAACAGCGTGATGTAATGAAGCGAAGTTACCGTTACCAACCAATGAAGTCGGTTATTTTCCTACAACAGCACATCCCAAAGTGCTTTATTCCTCTTATACAACAGCCATTTTCCCAATTTTTGTCCATTTATTTTATAATGCAGCTTGTCAAGTTACCAAGAAACTCAGACTGTTACAAAGCACTGACACTGGAGACTCCTTCCATAAACGTTAAATAAACTCAAATAACTACGTGGGGCGTCTGCCGTACAAGTCCCTTTGTAAGTGGTTACTATAGAAACGAAGCGCATTAAAACGAACCCGTGATTTGAATTACAGATGGAGTTGCTGTTACAGCAAATTAATCATCATCATCATCATCATCATCGTCTGACTTCTGAGAACTCAACGGTGTAATTCCGCTGATGAGTTAATACCTGTGGATCTCAGGACTCTTTCTTTGCCTCATCATTTCCATCTGTGCGGCTTTTCTTTGGTACATGCCGAATCGCTCATTCAGAGACATCCCAGACGAGCGAAAGTGCTGAGCTAAAACAAGAAGAGGGGAAAAAATCCTTACGTCATGTAAAAAAAAAAAAAAAAGAAATGAATTCATTAATACGCACATGAAAAGGGCCCAACACGGAGCCCTGAGGAACTCCAGACCATCAAAAGCAGGATAATACCACAACAAGAACAGAGCTGTCTTTAAAAAAAAAAAAAGAAGATAAGCTGTTTAGGATTAAGGAGTTACCTTTGATGTGATGGACGATGGTGACTATGTGTTGAGCAAACAGCTCTGACGGGCTGCGGCGAAGCTGAGCAGCCTGAATGTGCTGGAAAATGGAGCGGAACTCCTCATGCTCTTTCTTAACAGGGTATATTAGATCCTGAGACAAACGCCTTTCTTTGGCTAAAGCACCAGATGAGCTGAGAAGGAGGAGAAAAACAACAACAACATGCAGATATATCAAATACATCACACAACGCTAGCTAGATTAACCGCTCGGCAAACAGCGATTTCTGCCGTTAATTACCTCTCTGCGTCCTCGTTAAACGTTTTCAGGCTAAAATTAAATTCAGGCTCTTTCTTCTTAGAGGATCTGGCGGGAGGTGACGACTCCCTGGCTGAAGGGAACAGGGGCTTGCTACGCTCTGCGCTTCTGGGCGGTGAAGGGGATGTTGGACTCACACGGTTCTTCTTCTTCTCCTTCTTCTTGGCAGCCTTCTCTTCTTTGCGTGCCGCCTGCTTGCGGCTTCGGTAAAGCTCTTCCATCACGTGTTCCTCCTCCATTTCTTCCTCCCGCTGCGCCGAATCTTTGTTGGACACGTAGTCATCATCCCACTTCCCAAAACGCTCCTCAAACAGCTCCCTCGCAGACAGAGTGGGCTTGGCCTTGTACTTGGGTTCCTCCTCGGTTTTTCTCTCTCTCAGGCTCTTCGAGTACTCCTCTTCCTCCTCGCCCAGAAACGGAAGTCCTTTCTCGGCCTTTGACTCGACATAAACCGGATCCAGTTCGAAAATTCCTTTTTGTTTTCGGTTACTCTTCTCCTTTTCAGCATCGCTGGTATTCGGCTCTTCGTCCTGATTGTCATCCCAGTCAGATGAGGGTTTTTTCTTCTCTGCCAGAAACCTGTAGTAAATGATCAAGAGTGATTCTTCCACACATTTCCCTGTTAAAAAGAATGTTAAAAACCTGAGTCTTTAAAGAGCTGAGACTATAGTAGAGCTGAGCGATAAGGAAAAAATATTACGAGCTATATTTTAACAAAATATTGACAACAGCTGCACCGCAATAGGTTCCAGGTAGGTGTGTGACGATATGAATAATATTCAAATCTGACACGATACAGTTTCGGTACAGCAAAAGTAAGCACTGAACCTGAATATCTGCCTTAGAGCGCGTGTTTCAATGCGTTAAAACAGTCATCATTATAAAAGCATAACAGTTGAAATTCTACAATGATGCAGTGTTTGTGTGATCTGTTCAGACTCTTAGCAGCGTATACCGAAACAAAAGCTGTGCATTAGAATGGAAGTAAAAATGGATAAGCTGTTACTGGTGTACTGGTCTCACAAGGAGGCGAATCTGAAGCACTGAGCTTTTCCCATTCAGCTGTTAGCTAGCCGCGTCGTCATTGTCCTATCACGTCGCCTAAATATCGCAGATTGACGAAAGCATCGGCTGTAGCTCTGGAAGGGGAGACGAGGGGGCGTGGCCAGACATGCCGCAGGCCATGAGCACATTACGACATTACAGCAAAAAGAGTACTAGAAGCTGGTTACGAACTCGGCTGTAGCTGCAATCACTTTTTTTTTAATTAACTGCGCATGAATAAGGTCAAGAATGCTGTAAATATGAAGGTGGGACTGTAAATAAAAACACAGGTTATTAGCTGTAACTAAACTCCTTATGAAACTGTAATAAAAAAGCCACTAAGATACAGAGAAAGAGGTGTTGTTGCCCTGTCCTGAATTCAGACAGCAGGTTATTAAGATCTGTACTGGATACAAAATAGGAGAAAAGGAAACACATTATGAAATACAGCACACTTTATTTTCGTCGCTCCTAAAGCTGATAAGACATCGCGATAGTTGAAATCCATCTGCAATTCCTGCAATTCAATCTGCAAGTAAACTCATGAAAAAAAAGCAGTTCTTACGCTAAGTGTGGTTTTTTTTATTATTCTTCCTGTAGACTCTCCTGATTAAGAAGTTATTTTTTCAGAGGTAACTTGCTTAAGTTTGGGCTTGATTAAGTTTAAATATTATGACACTTCAAAGTGTAAGGTCGTGGGTTTGAGTCTCGGGTCCGGCAGGGATTGTAGGTGGGGGGAGTGAATGACCAGCGCTCTCTGCCAGCCTCAATACCACGACTGAGGTGAGACCCTTGAGCAAGGCACCGATCCCCCAACTGCTCCCCGGGGTCCGCAGCTAAAATGGCT
>JAKKZN010000009.1:2006240-2011976 GCA_033441825.1 Pangasius elongatus | reverse complement strand
CTTGGATGGGTTAAATGCAGAGCACAAATTCTGAGTATGGGTCACCACACTTGGCCACACTTCACTTCACTTCACTTCTCCATGCTTGGGGGATTTTTTTGTGATTCCTACATGCACTTGGTAAAGGTATGTTTGTCTTTTTCCATCAGTGCATTTGTGATCAATGAATGAACCATAGAATCAGTTAGACTCTGATTTGGACTCGGCTAATACTTTGAAATTGTGCTTTAAACTTCTATGTCGAACCTAACAAAAGAGAGTTTACCTTCCAGAGAGAGTTCAAAATAGCAAAGAACCCCTAACAATCCAAATTACAGGCTCACCCACTAATCAGACATATCATTCTATATTATTGTTAAATATATTCAATGGTTTGCAATCTGTAGACAAACAAAAGAACAGAGGAACAGGTGAAAAATAGAAAGGAAGGAAGGAGAGAGAGAGAACAGGAGGGCGAAAGAGCAGGTCTTCTGCAGATGACTCTCTTTCTCTTTAGCTTGATTTGAATAAACAAGCCCTAACTGAACAGTACTCGTTCTCTACAGTTGCTTCAGGTGCTGATTCTGAAATCTATATCCACCGTACCCTACTGCACAGCTCATACCGATTAGATCAGTCGATTGTTTGGAAGAATGTCCCGTTTAGGCAAGTGTCCTGAGAGAGAGAGAGAGAGAGAGATGATGATGACTTCACCCGTTAAATCAACAGGCTGCCTCAGAGGACACACTGTAACTGAACTCGGCTCACCCCGATGGACGGAAAGACAAATGTTTGGTCATGAGAGATGGAGGGATGGGGAGGGGGAGGAGAAAGGTCGGCGAGTGGAAACAAAGCGCTCTGACAGAGATAAATAGAAGGAGAAAGAAAGCATTGAGAGCGCATCCCGTTTTTTTTTTTTTTTGATATGTTTGATAGTGCTGCCCATGTGAAGAGGCGGGTTTTGCCGTATCGGTGCCAAGGCAGACAGATGGCACGGTGAAGTGCATGGACAGAACATTCAGGGGCTGCAAATGAACAGTCCATTCAGTCCATTTAACTCAACATCGCTGCTACCCTGTTCCTGCACTGTTACCACTGGTAAAAAACTTTTCTGCAAACAACTGAACTTTGTTTATTGGCGACTCGAAATCGCCGTCCCGTCCAGCACATTTTATTCTCTGTATTAATAGATTTAAGGCTCTGTGAATGGCTGTATTCCCACCTTACACCCGGCGTTACCAGGATAGTCTTTGGATTCAACCCCAAAGATGAATTTATTAATGAAATCAGTTTAACTTTTACAGTAACTGTCAGTATTAGGCAGTCTGGTAACAGTTATGGAAGAACAAAGTAGGAACTTGTGGTCCACTTGATAGAAACAGGAGCTTGTGGACTTCAGGATGGCAAAAGTAGCACCATGTTGCTTGTGTCAGGGAACATCTGAATTAAATACAACAACTGTGTTTGAAAACAGTTGAGCTGCTTGTGTTGACTGTATGCTGCCCTGTGCCATGATGCCCTTAAGGGACATACTTAACCACTCTTTGCTCGAGGGGAAACTAGTCCCTGCAGTCGGCTAATGAGAAAATCGCTTTGGGCAAAAGTGTCAGCTCAGACGCTATGCAAATATAATGTGCTGTAATGCGATTCCAACTGAATTTGATATGTTAGAGCAAAGGACTGGGACTTCAGCCTCTCACAGCTGTCCTGGTCTTGCATCATGATGGTATTGGTATGATTTTGTTTTGCTTGGTGTAGGCTTAGCCTCAGTCCATCACCACCTAATACGAGCATCGAGCATCCTTATCCTCCTTTACTCTAATTCCGATCGAGATCACTGATGTGTGTGTGTTCACGTCATGATGAAGTTACAGTAATTACAAGTTTCCGACTTCTAAAAAAAACATTCACAAGCGAACAATTGAAAAAAGTTTCGACTCGGTACTGTGACTTCAAATTATAAACACAGCCGGGGGAAAATGGACCAATTTCAGGATTTACCTTAATTTATTTATGCATTGCAGCTTGTTACAGAGAAACCGCAAAACTCCTGATGTCAATAACAAATGATAATATCTATTATGTGCTATAGAAAATGAATCAACACCTTCTGACCAATCAGAACTCAGAACTGGTATAAATTTGGTACAGTGTGTTTTGACCCATTAGATTGTAGGAAATATGCCAAATGCTAAATGCCAACTTTCATAACAGTTAGCTAAAGTCAGTTTTGTAGTTGTATATGTTGCTAGAAATTCAAGTTGATGAAGAGGTTTGAGGAGAATCTCCAGGTGTTTCATGATTACAGTAACATTAGGGGTCACCACAGCAGATCATTGGTCCGCGTATTTGATTTGGCACAGTTTTTACGCCGGATGCTCTTCCTGACTCAACCCTCGCCAATTTTACCAGGCTTGGGACCGGCACTGAGAGCGCACTGTTGCAGGCAACCCCAGTGGCTGGGGTCGGTTCCCTGGCCGGGAATCGAACCCGGGCCACAGCAGTGAGAGAGCTGTGGCCTAACCACTAGCCCACCAGGGCTTACTGTTAAGCGGTAACTGCCGACTGCGCCTGGACTCCACACGTGCCTTTTCCAAAGAACGGAATTGATTCATCTCGTTACCGGAGGTTCTAATTGCAAGATTTGGCGAGTTACGATATCATCGCGAGTTACATATCGGCTTGTTTTGTGTGAAATATCTGGCGCATTCTCCTAAAGATGAGGGATTATATCACCCGGCTTGGTTGCAGGAGCAGGGATTCTGTCAACACACGCTCACCTGAAGAGAACTCGCCGATATTTTTAGAAAGCGATGTGGGCTGGTTGTCGCCATGCGGTGATAAAATACTGCCCACATACTTCATCTCTCTCGCTCCCTCTCCAGATCTCTCCCAATACGGCACCGTATTGCACAAATCAGGGCGGTGTCAGGAGACGCCTATCATGCTGACTGATGGCTGGAGTGGGCGGAGCTCGGCGACGTGGCTCGGGCTGATTTATCTGCTTGTTTTTCAGAGTTGTCACCCAGGTGCTGTCCATCATGGCGCAGCGCATACATCTGGAGCCTCCCTGTCTCCTCCGGCTCTGATTTACAGCAGGGTGTGATGAATATGGACAAAGTAGAGAGGTGAAGATGAAGAAGAAGGAGAGAGTGATTTTTTTTATTTATTTATTTATTTTTTAAGACTTGGTAGTGTTTATTTGGTTTTATTATTAAAAAATGCGGCAAGTTTGTAGCGCTGCCTGTCCATATCATCTGCTGAGTTATAATTGAATCAGAGCTTCTTCTCATGGCGGTTAGGTATAGCGCGAGGACGAAACGCTGGAGAGGTAGATGTTGAGTAGAAAGTGACAAGCTTATGAGATCCTGTCACTCCGGCTGAGGCAAGGAATGAAGGAAATGAAGACTGACAGAAGGAGAACAGTGAAATTCGGTCACAGCAAAAAAAAAGCAGCAGTACAGAAGGACGGGACGAAGGAAGATCGCTTCGTGAACCCAGTTATCGTGAAGGTTCAGGAGAGCTGCATATTCAGGGACAGGTTTTGTGGATAATCTCAACTGGATATTGTAGAGCTTTATAATCCCAAAATCCGGTTTCACCCGCTTCTCTTTTGATATTTAAGATCGACCTCAAATACATTCCATCGTTTTTTTTACAGCCAAAACGTACGTTTCAGTGCGTCATATTGTGGTTATATCAAAACCGTCAGACAGTGGCGCTTGACTCAACACTGCTCCTCACTCCAGCTGATATCACGCAAGAGGTCAGAATCGTACACAACTGAGACACGCCTCTGTTTTACTCAGACTCCGCCCCCTCGTGCGTAACTCTCCTGCAACTCCTGAATAGCGCGTAAACCAGGAGTTACAGCTCGGGTCTGAAAGCTGATGTGCGCAGTGTCAGTATTAAATCCTCACTATGCTCACGGGAATCATCATCACCACGTTAAGAGCTGTTCTGATACGTTATCTCAGACACCACATATCCTGCATGATTCATGACATTTGTGTAAATTTCATTTTTGATATTTTTTTCCTTTTCAGAACGTACTGACTTTCTCAGATACATTACCATGTAAAAGATAGAAAGTATAATGAAATCCTACCTTGTTATTATATCAGCATCTTTTGGCTTGGGCGTGTGTGTGTGTGTGTGTGTGTGTATGTGTGTGTGTGTGTGTGTGTGATTGTCCTCCAAAAGGCCACGTGCTGCTCACTTTCATAGCTGAGGTTAAGCAGTGTTGATGCTCCCTCCCTCCGGAGGTATTCGCGCTCGTTCGCGTCCCTCGCGCAGCCAAAGCGCCAGGATCGTTCTGCATCATCACTGCACACACACACACACACACACACACACACACACACACACACACACACACACACCTCCTCCTACTCCCAATTTACCTAATTAAACTGAGCAATGAGTTAAGTGGTTAAAGACGGAACAGATGAGGAAGCTCGATCATCTCCCTGAGTGATATGAAGTGAACGTGGAGGCGGAGCTTACACAGAGAGACCGCCTTCGTCTGCACCTCGTCCTCAACCGTTTCATTTTGTTAATTAATCAGTTAGTTTCGATCTTTATTGATTTTATGATTAATCAACGTTTTTCGCTCTGAGCGTGACTGAGCATATGAGATGAAAAAAAAAATCTAAATAAAAAAAGAAAGCAGGTCATGATGGTGGTGGCATTCTGCTACTTGGTTTACCTTCCACCTTACTTTTTTAATGCATTCGTATATTTTTCCTTCCTTATGTCATTCTTTCTTTCTGTATGGAACACACACACACACACACACACACACACACACACAGTTATACAGCTGCTGTATTTATAGAAGTGTGCGTTTGGATGCACAGCGAAAATCTTATAAATATTTGACTCACAGATTCGGTGGTGGAGCTCAGCTGATGCTCGACAGGTGGTATGTGTTTTACAGTGGACACACAGGAGAATACACACACACACACACACGCACAGCATCGCAACTCCTTACATTTTGCTGCTCCTTTCTTTGCCTCACTGTTTAGTGATGAGTAGAAGTTTTCCCAGAAGTGTGTCACTGTCCTTTCTTAGCTTTTTTTTTGTGTGTGTGTGTTTTTTTTTGCGCTCTGTGTGTGTGTGTGTGTGTGTGTGTGTGTGTGTGTGTGTTTGAGTCCTTTGTGTGAATAGATAATACCTGTTGGCACAGTGGGAACAGTGAGGCTCCAGCAGAGATAATATACCTTCATCCTATTGCTTCAGTCATGGCCTCCTTCAAAGGCCGATCTACATCTAGTGTGTGTGTGTGTGTGTGTGTGTGTGTGTGTGTGTGTGTGTGCGTGTGCATGTGTGTGTGAGCGTGTGCGTGTGTGTGCGTTCATAGGATTCCGTGATCATCCTCTTCAGTAATGCATCTTGAGCTTTTGCGTCTGGTGAAGAGAGAGCGTTTGGCCCATCACAGTTGTATTTTTGGGTAATGTGTGTTTGGAGTGGGAGTTGGTTACTGCTCTGTGATGCTGTGCTTGTGTGTGTGTGTGTGTGTGTGTGTGTGTGTGTATTGATTTGTGATAACTGCTGGAAAATGTCTCAGAATACAAACAGCATCATCAGAGCAGCTCATTAACACAGCATCATTAAAAGTCCATTAGAGAATGTTCCGCAGTATTCTCCCACTTTCTTTAATTTTCCTCTCTCAGAATCGCTGCCTTTGAGTGCTGTTACAATACTGAGCTATGTTACGGAGCTGCGTTCCTCTGTCGTGCCGAGGTTTGGTAC
>JAKKZN010000009.1:1964502-1972002 GCA_033441825.1 Pangasius elongatus | reverse complement strand
CTAAGCATGAGGAAAGCAGATCAATCCTGCTCAAAATCTTTAATCAATGGATGATCAGCAAATTGGATTAGCCGAGCTCGGCTCCTGGAGGCCGGTTCCTCAGGGAGAGAGCATGTCCGTCGCCTCAGCACTTCCCCTTAATTGGGCTCCAAACAAATGGCGGCACATTGATTTGGCTGCAAGCACGGGCGCTGTAGACCGAGTGGTGCCTGGCCATTAGCACCTCACAGTGCAGTCTGGGTAATGGAGGATGGCGCTAGTGAGATGATGGAAAGGAAAGTGGCCATTGGCAATTAAAGCACAGATCACATTAAAATGCTTGGAGTTTGAGTGGTTCTTCTTCAACCTGTTGTTTTCCTCTTATTTATGTACTCATTTACATGTCTGTTTGTGTTTATCCAAAACAGCTTACAGTGGCCTTCTGCCCATCCTGCAGCTTCCACTTATAATCTTCTGATTATATTCTGCTCCTTCCTTTTCATGATCTTTATCATCATCATCCTGTTGTTTCTTTATCTTTAGGTTGTTCTCGTACTTGCTTGATGTCTTCTTGCTGTTGTGCATCTACTTTCTTTTCATTGTCTTTGTCATCGTAATTATCCTTTCCTTTCTTTCCACTTCTGTTGTTTTATTTTTTATCATTATCTTTGTTTTTCTTCTTCTGCTTATTCTTCTTCTATTTGCCAGTATAATCATCATCATCATCACCATCATCATCATCATCATCATCATCCTGTTACTGTTATGCATCTGTTTCATTTTATTGTTTTCCTGTATTCATTATCTCCTCTTCCTCCTCCTCCTCCTCCTCCTTCTTCTTCTTCTTTGTCTTCTACTTATTCTTTTTTATCTTCTTCTCCTGATCTTCCTCTTCTTTGTCTTCTTCTTCTTCTTCTTCTTGTAACTGAACTGTGTAGCTGTTGTGTTAACATCTCAGACACAGATGGTACCTGAAAAAGAGCGAGCGAGAGAGAGAGAGAGAGAGTGAGAGAGAGAGAGAGAGGCAGGCAGATGGGTGCTGTGGGATTGATCAGTACCATGCCTGTCTGACCTTCTCATAAATCTCTCATCTCAAATCCTCTTTCCAATCCTTTCCCCCTGAGACCTTTCAGGACCCTTTAAACCTCACTCAGCACCTTTTTACTTTCTCCACTTCCCTTTGCTGGCACCTTCCTGACTTCTGGCCTTCTCACCTCCAGTCATGTGCATGCTTTCCTCTCACTTCCTCTGTTTTCCTGAATATTTCTCCTAGCCTGCATTCACACCTACTTCCATCCCTGTCCTGTCCTTCTATTACCTCTTGCCCCTCTCCTCTATTTTCCCATTACTCCTGACATTTAGCTTGCTTGCTCCTCCATCCTCTGCTCCCAGCAGCCGGTATTTAAGGCCTTGCTATCTCACTGAGAGAAACACAGAGAGCGAAAGAGAGCAGTAGACAGATAGACAGAGAGATGGTGCATTGGTTCTGGTCTCCCGCTGGGGAAACACGGAGTATGTAATTAAGTTTCAGTTCTGCAGGCTGTGCTTATACAGAACACACTATAGCCGTATTATAGCTATTATAATCTCCACATCTACCACGGTGAAGGGCTTAGTCTGATGGGATAATAATGAAGTAATGACATTTTGGAGCAAACTGTTGTCTAGAATATTCTTTGTACCTGACAGAGTTTGTGTGTGTGTAGACAGAATGAGACGTTCTTGCCTGGGAAACTTTGCAAGGTGGGTTTTCCTCCATAGCAATTATACTTTACACTTTAAAGGAATAGTTCGGCTAAGCAGTTCATTTATACACATTTAGCTTTAACCCAAATGTACACATGGTTAACGTCTGAAAACATATACTTCATCCACTTGGACCCATGGTACTTCCTGCTTTTTGCTACAATTCCACCTTAAAACTTTGGAAACAAAGTCTGGGATGTGGAGTGATGCAAAATTTGCATTATGGAGAAGAGGGACGAGTTTTTTTTTTTTTTTTTTTAGTCCCATTCCCACCCGATCCCACAGGAATTAAGACCACCCACACCTGATCGCAAAGGAATTGTGACCACTTTCGCCTTCTCCCAAAGAATTCTGACAGTACCCACCTGCTCCCAAAGGAATGCTATACACTCTCGCCCATTCCCCAAGGGATTCTGACCACTTTCAACCCATTTCAGAAGGACTCTGACCATTCCCGCCCACTTCCAAAGGAATTATAACCAAACCCACCCACTCCCAAAGGAATTCTCACCACTCTCTGCCTGCTCCCAAAGGAATTCTGACTGATCCCACCCACTTCCAAAGGTATTCTGATCACTCCATCCCACTCCTGATGGAATTCTGTCCAATCCCACCCACTCCTACATTTTCTAATTTTGTTTGTACCTGCCTGCACTATTTTTTTTGACAAACTTAGCTGGTTATATTTTGCAAAATATAAACAAACTAGTCATTTAAAATCACTTGACCTTTACCAAGATTACAAAAGAGGAATGAACGAACAGCGACTTCTTTTGTCTCAGTGCAACCTCTACTATGGAGTTACTCACTAAAAGTCCAAAATGGCCGCCCCAATGCCTAAATGTTACATTGAAAGGCTATATGGTGAAGTTAGTTTATCAATGAAGAACTGGATGTGCTTTGAAATCTTTGATTTGCGGTGCAGCACAGTGGCGCTTCAGTGTGTAAGATTCTCGGCTAGTAATTGGAATATTGTGAGTTTAAATATCAGCGCAGTCACTTGCTGATTAGGCCACTTTCATTGCATCCTGTCTTAGTGGTAAGTTACTGTAAGTTAAATGAATAAATGTAAATACATCACCTTAGCCCTGGAGTCCAGAGTGACAGTACAATCACTAGGATATCAGCTCTGTTGCCTATAAGCATTAGATTCCTAATAAAATTCCAGCTTGAGAGATTTGAGATAACAGAATGTCCACATCTTTATGGATGAGACTCGTAGCTAATAATTTGACTCCACAGTCTCATGAAGTGAGTAACCCTGCGTCTGTTCGGCTTCGGCCTTTCCGAATAACTAACATCAGCGCTTTTACAAGGTCAGGGATTTTTGTGTCAGCATGAGAAATGGCACTACTTTTTACAATTACCTTTTAAAGTGCATTCGATAAGTTAAATTAGTTGAGTTATGCAGGTGAATCTGCTAGAATTGCGAGGGCACCCATATTTCAAATCCAATTATTTGTCTTATAATAGCCTATCCAGTGCACTTTCAAATTATTTGCTCAGTAAAAGGCCTGTCAAGAACCTGTTCTGTTCATGACAGGCACTTCATTTATCCAGGGACGAGGTGAAGAAAAAAAAATGCCTATCATCTGCTGATGATTTCTTTCTCTCTGGAATATTCAGAGGAGCCACAGCAAAAGTGAGGTGTGTCCCGAGGGATCCAAACCGGGCCGAGAGCGATCCCAGTTCAGGACCTGAGAAATAGCAGTGTTTAATTCGGAGCTCGGAGATTAGAGGACAGATGATTCCAATATCAACTGCAACAAGATGCTCGAATTAAATCGATCTATTCATCGCTGTCGCTGTCTCAGTGGAGCGAGGCCATGCCAACTTGCGCAGGGTGGCCAAACAGCCAGGCTCAGCCAAACTCTGCCTTTCTTCTTCACTCACTCTGGCTCTAAATTCAATAACATGGATGGAAACCGCATGACTCAACATGGCAAAGAAAGACAGGAGAACTCCTGCTCTTCACACTCACGCACAATATGGCGCGTTATTCATTTGGGAACAGACGGCGCAAGGCGTAGCTGGGGTTGAACCTGAATTCCGCATAAGCACCTCGGTATTTTTCTTTGTAAATCGCCAAGTGGAAACTGTTGGCGCTTTGCGTGTCCCGCATATAGCTTGGAAGGCGGCAAAGGTCAGAGGTCAAGTCGGGGCATTTTATAGCATCACTGTTAAGCATAAGATTTGGGCTTACAGCTCAAAATGTTCTTGATCCTCATGCGTGCTAAAAATATCAGAGTTAAATCTGGGTAAATTTGGAAAGCCAGTTTTGGGTCCCATATGGACTAACCCAGTATGGGGTGTTTTACCCCAGTAAGGTCAGGTCAGGTCAGGTTAGGGTGATGACCCAGCATGCTGGTTGGGTTTGGGTAAAAATGACTACATTGCTGGGCTGTGAACCTCCATGTTGTCATGGTTACAGTATTCTTATTATATGAGCAGCTTTTTTTTTCCATGTTAGCACAAAAGAAACTTCAGGCAGCACTTTTTTTCTCTACAACAACACATTTGCTTGACTAAAACCTAATATCATATGTGTGTACATTTTGAAATCCTGAGTGAAGAATATCAAACGAGTGCTAGCTGATCATTTGGTCGTATTTAACCAGGCTTTAGAAGTAAAAAAGTAACTTTATTAGCTCCGTAGCTATTAGCTAGCTTGTTAACTGTAAATATAATTATGTCAGGATTTAATCTTTAAATGTTTCTCTCTATAAATACTAATCTGTCTTTTATTTTTATTACAAGAGGATTATTTGTAGGGTGTTTGTTAATTACCGTATTTACAGGACTATAAAAGTATTTTTGGGGTGTAAACGTAAGCAAATCCCATTCTGCGTTATTCCTGCAAGCCTGTACAGTTCAAGTCGCTAATGTTAACAGCGAGTCCTTTGAGCTCATCATGGATCGAGACAACTTTATTTAAAGGCTGTGGTTATGCGCAAAACTCCTCTTTCATGTCATGTTCACGTACATTTTTATTTGTGAATGCAGATACAAAAAAGCCAGCCATGAACTGCGTTCATAACAGCCGCCTTCAGATAAGTGCTCGAAAAACCCCTTTCTCTATGTTAGATCTGGCTGCTGGTGGCGTCCTGCGTTCGCTCTCATGCTCGCAGAAGAGCCCTCGAAGCCATGTGTCTCCTCATCACAGTAATGGATCAGCAAAGGAACCCTCAAGGTCTCCTGTCTCACACTAGAGAGACGCACACTGAAACCAAAACAAAGGGTTTGATAAATAAACTCATGTATTACATATTAGCATGAGTGGAAAATCCTTTCTAAAATGGCAAGCCAAGATATATTTGGTGCCTCAAGTTTACTTTATTTATTTATTTATTTATTTTTAGCTTTTCAATTGGAGCCTTCAAGCTAATGTAGATAAGTTAATTGATTTGTGTCTTATCCAAAATGCTTTCCGTAAATATCTGCCTTACACCAGTACACAATGTCTGTACACAGTTGTCAATACACAAAATATGGAAACACCAGTGGAACTGAAGACACAGTGTGCTGTTGGGAAAAAAAACCTGCCTCTCTGGAAGAACCCTCGTAGAAGTCTTCAACTATCTAAAAAATTCCTTAGGAACTATCCAAAGAACTCATTAGGATCTACCATAAGAACCATTTAGGAATTATCCAAAGAACCATTGAGGAACTATCCAAAGAACCCTTTAGGAACTTTCTAAAGATTATCTTAAGAACTTTCCAAAGAATTCCTTAGTCACTACTCAGAAATCCCTTAGGATCTATCGAAAGAATTTTTCCAAAATTAAGAACAATCCAAAGAAATCCTTAGGAACTTTCCAAAGAATTGATTAGGAGCTGTGAATGACTTACCGTATTCAAACTGGAATCTCATCTTGTGTTTGTGTTGTTGTTGTTGTTGGTGTTGGTGTTGTTGTTGTTTTTCTTGTCGCTGTGTTTCAGTAACTTATGCCTGGCTATCAAGATTCCCTAAATCACATGTGTGGAAAATTTAAACAAAAACAGATTCTTGGCCCTATGCTAGCTGAGAAAATGAATGTGTGGTGTGTGTGTGTGTGTGTGTGTGTGTGTGTGTGTGTGTGTGTGTGTGTGTGTGGTGTGTGTTGGGGGTGGAGGGGGGGTTGACCGTGTCATTCAGCGGGCAAACAGGTGAGCGAACGCCATGGGCTTGTTCTGACACAGTGTGTGTGCAGCTTGACACGATGGTCACCCTCAGCAACCATGCTGCTGTCCAAGCTAGAGAGAGATGAGTGTGTTTGCTTACGCCCTGAGGACAACACACTCTGACTCATACACCTGCACACACACACACACACACACACACACACACACACACACACACACACACCTGCTGCAGAGTTACACCTGGCACAGATCGTGTTCCTCTTCCTTAGAGCCTATCTATCTTTTTTAAAGGTATGTCCATGTTCATGGCATATGCACATGTGCTTGAGTGTATACCACCTGTGTGTGCACATACGCCCCTCATGGATGCTAACGGCTGCCTAATACATAATCATTTGAGTAACACACACACACACACACACACACACCTTCCACACCCAGCGCACTTTAAAGTACCCAGGGGCCATTCTGTGCTCACAGAGTGTTTAGCTCCACTGTCGCTCCCCATTAGCTTTCCTTCAGCCTGTTATGAGTAGCTTCCCTCTGAATCCTCTTTGCACAATACCCCTCATTAACCATATCACGAGCAGACACTCGGAATATCTGCAGGGACAGATGGGCGTGTAACAGCCAGGTGAACTTCCCCACCACGTGCACAGAAGAGGAACAGTCTATTTTTACAGACAGAATAAAATGCTGAGCAGGATTTATTTTTAAAGAAGCAGATGTTGTTAAATAGATATCTCTGTGAAGTACAGCTGTGCATCAGCTGAAGATAAAAGATTTCCGATAACCACTTAAACAGTGAGTCGGACCTGCTCTGATGAGTCGGACCTGCTCTGATCACGTGAGGTTTGTGCCCGCCTGTTTCATTAGTGGAAGGACAGAAGGGTTGTTTTCGTTCCACCATCACTGGGCGAAGTCACACACAGCAGAGGCATCTGCATGGTGGTTTTTGCTTTCCAGTCACCATCTCGACTGTTTGAGTCGAT
Source organism: Pangasius elongatus (assembly GCA_033441825.1). Lineage (NCBI taxonomy): Eukaryota > Metazoa > Chordata > Actinopteri > Siluriformes > Pangasiidae > Pangasius > Pangasius elongatus. Next base: position 1,965,163 of record JAKKZN010000009.1, on the reverse strand, counting down.
TTCCTGGTTGATATTAATGTTTGAGTCCACGTTCTAGTTTTCATTATTGTTGTAGTCCACTTCGTGGTTAGTATTACTGTTTGATGTTTTGGTTTTTGTTACGGTTTGATTAGACCATTTGACCATTTGAGCGCACTTTCTAATTGGTGATACTGTTGCAGTCCACTTCCTGCTTGGCAATAATGTTAGAGTTGACTTTCTGCTTCTTGCTGCTATTTGAGTCATTGTTCAACTTGGTGGTTGACTTTACTATTTGACTCCACTTCCTGTTTGGTGTTAATGTTGGAGTTGGCTTCCTGGTTGTAGTCAACCAAGTGTTTGGCATTTCTGTTGATGTATGACCTTCTGGTTGACTTCCTGGTTGACATTACTGAGGGTATTGACTTCCTACTTGACATTACTGAGGGTATTGACCTCCTACTTGACATTACTGAGGGTATTGACCTCCTACTTGACATTACTGAGGGTATTGACTTCCTACTTGACATTACTGAGGGTATTGACCTCCTACTTGACATTACTGAGGGTATTGACCTCCTACTTGACATTACTGAGGGTATTGACTTCCTACTTGACATTACTGAGGGTATTGACTTCCTGGTTGACATTACTGAGGGTATTGACTTCCTGGTTGACATTACTGAGGGTATTGACTTCCTGG
>JAKKZN010000009.1:1853406-1866353 GCA_033441825.1 Pangasius elongatus | reverse complement strand
TTCCAAGTAGATCTCCTTCAGCACGCTAAGAATCTTTAGCTCTCCAAAGAACCAGTAAAGGGTACTTCATGCTAAAACCATACACTCGTAGAGAAAACTATTCTATCTAACACCTTAGAGCATTCTTCAGTTTGCCTCTCTGAAGGAACCTTTAACGATTTTATGTAGACCCTTCCCAGGGTGACCCCCTTCTGAGAGGGTTCCGAGTGGAACTAGAACCAACCAGACTACTGAAGAACCATGAAGAGTGTACCTTCTTAAGAAAAAGGTGACATTTGGCACCTTTAATGGTTCTCTTGATTGTGCATCTGGGGAACCTTTAAAGATTCTGTGGAGAACTCAATAGTTGGTTTCCATTTCTGAGAGATTTCCAAGGTGATCCCATTTAAGAAGATACAAATCTTTAACTACCCCAAGAACGATTGAAGACAAAGTGTAGAAAAAAATGGTTCCCTCTAGCACCTTAAAGCGTTCTTAACTGTGTCTCTCTGATGGAACACTTAACATTTTTATGTACATGTCTACAGTGTGTTTTGCTTTCTGAGAAGGTTCCAAATACAACTGCTTGAAGAAACAAAGAACCCACAGACTACCCAAAAGAAACTTTGAAGAACCATCGAAGGGTACTTTCCGTCGAGTTTACAATAAAATTAAAGTCCATCTAGAACCCTAAAGTGTTCTCCAGCTTGCCTCTCTGAGAGTACCTTACAGGAGGTTTCCATTTTTGAGGAGCTTCCAAGTAGAACCTTTGTTGGAATCTAAGAACCTTAAAGGACTATTAAAATCTAGCATCTTAAAGGGTTCTTCAGTTTATCCTTCTGGGGAAGCTGTAAAGATTTGATGTAAAACCTAATAAAACCTTTGGAACCCTTAACTATCCTACGCTCAAAGGGTCCACCTCTAGGGTTCTCTAGGGTTTCTATGCAGAACCTTAAAGCAGGTTTGCTTTTATAACAGGCATGGTTCCAAGTAGAACCCTTGTTAGAACCCCTGAAGGGTATTGTTAAAGAAACTTTAAAGATGATACCCAGAACCCTAGCGTGGATTTAACCTTCTGAGAGAGTTTAGGATGCTAAGAAGTGTCTTTATCTTGAAGGCTTCTCTGTGATGAGAGCGTACAGCTTCATGTAAGGGTTTGAGAGTCCAGGAGCTAAACACGAGCTCGGAGCAGCTGGGAGACAGGAAGAGAACGCCGTAAGTGTGTGTTATTTTACACTCGTGTGTCAAAGTGAATGCTTCGGTCTATAAACTGCACAATCACTCAACACACACACACACACACACACACACACACACACACACACACACACACACACATACGCAGGATTATTACATCTCACTAAAAAATTATTTATTTATATATATATATAAAACACAATATTCTGTCATTTATTTAGAACAATGTTCTGTTATTTATTCTATTTTATTTTATTTTATTTATTATATGTATTATATATTGTATTTGTTATAAAATGTCAGAGATATGTTTTTTAAATATAATACAATATTATGTTATTTATTTATTTAATATATTCATTTATTACAATGTTAAATACAATGTATTTATGTATTATTTGGTTTCATACAATGTTATTTATTTATTTATTTATTTATTTATTTATCTATCGATATAAAACAATGTTGTGTGTTATTTATATATCTCAGTCTTATATATCTTTTATTTTTTATTGTTAAATATTAAACTTTTTAAAATGTTACTTATTTACCTCAATTTTAATTTTTAGTATGGATTTTTGGAACACAATTTTTGATGTTTATACTCAATAGCTCAAATTTTTCGTTGGCGAAATTGATAAACTAACACACACACACACACACACACACACACACACACACACTGGGGGGGAACCCAGAGGGTGTGGTATCCAGACACATGTCGGTAGTAAAGGAAAGAAACAGAAAGAATGAGAGATGAAGAAGGACAGAAATATCCAGGAATCTGGCTCTATAATTGGCCGAGTCTGTCAGGCCCTTCTCTGATGTGAGGTTGCGCGCCCAGCCACCTCGTCCCCACTGAAACCTTATCCTCTGAACACAGGTTCCACCCCTCCCACTGCCCTGCACCGTGACACTGCTGCCTCTCTCTCTCTCTCTCACACACACACTTACACACACTCCACCACCTCTCACTACACACACACATCTGTGGATTACTCTCGCTCTCTCAGTGTGTGTCTGTGTGTGTGTATGTGTGTGTGAGAGTGTGAGTAAGGGGGATTTCAACACCTGTAGAGGGTCAGCATCAGAAGATGAGGATGCATGGAAGTTGAAGAGTGTGAGTGTGTGTGTTTGAGTGTGTGTGAGGGCTGGAGAAGGTTCTCCATTCAGCATTGATTACACAGGTAAGGATGGACCATCTTTCACGTATATAGAGATTTTATGTTCTTCAGTTCGTGTCTCTAAAGAACCCTTAAAGATTGAACGTAGAATCCTGCAGTGCGTTTCCCTTTCTGAGAGGCTTCTCAGAAGTTGGTGGTTTTTTTTTAAATATTTTGTTGTTTGGAGCTTCTGAGAGTTTCTCAACAACTTGACAAACTTTCTGTTAAGGCTTCAGGATGCTAAGAACCCTGAAATATCCAAAGAACAACTGAAGAATCCTTGAATGGTACTTTTTGCTCAGATTTATAGAAAAATTAATTCCATCTAGCACCTTAAAGCGTTCTCCAGTTTGTGTTTAAGAACACTTAAGTATCTAAAGGACCCTTGAAGAGTACTTTTTTTTTTTTGCTAAGCAATGGTTCTTAGCCTCTAAAAGAGACATTAAGGGTTCCTTCATGGACAAACTGGAGAACTCGTACAGGTATGAACAGACCACCTCTTCCCCTCTGAGTGGGTTCCAAGTAGAACTTTTTTTAGGAAGCTAAGATCCCTTAACTATCTAAGAGTGTACATTCATAGAAAATTAGCGTACATCTAGAAGCATAAAAGTTTGTCTCTCTGAAGGAACCCTAAAAGAACCTACATACAGCGCTTTTGGGAGGCTAAGAACCCTTAACTATCCAAACAGCGATTGACTGAATGATACTTTTCTCTAAAAGTGCACATTCTTAAAAAAAAGTCCACCTAGAATCATGAAGTGTTTGGTTTGTACCTTTGTGGGACTCTTAGAGATTCTCTGTAGAACCTTACAGTGGGTTTCTCTTTCTGTAGAACTGTTTAAGGATGCTGGAAACATTACCTATCCATAGAACCCTTGAAAGGGTCGTGCTTTCTGCTGAGACTATATATACTCATGGAAAATAGTGTTGCGTCTAGCACTTTCTGTTCCTCTGGGAAACCATTAAAGATTCTAGTAGATCTTCTTTTGGAAGCGAAGAACCCTCAGGAAGCATCAATGGGTACTTTCTTTCCAAGAGTGCATTCTCATAGACAAAAACAGTTAGTTTGTCCCTTTGGGCTTCCCTTAAAGACACGAGCAGAACCTGACTGTGGGCTTCCTTTTCTGAGAAGAACCAAGTAGAACTGCTTTAGGATGAGAAGAACCCTTAACTACCCAAAGAAACTTTGAAGCATTCTCTAGTTTGTCTCCCTGAAGGAAACCGTAAAGATTCTGTGTAGAACCCTGGGCTTCCCTTTGTGAAGGAGATCCAAATAGAACCTCTTAAGGAACCAAGGAACCTAAGGACCATTAACTATCTAAAAAAACCTTCTTAGAAAAATACAGTTGCGTCCAGCGACATTGTCTGGTTTGTCTTTCTGAAGGAAACTTTCTTTCTGAGAAATTTCCGGGTAGAACCTCTTTGGTTAAGTCCACAAACTGCCCAAAGAACCATTGATGGGTGAGTACTAAGACTGAACATTCTTGGACCAAGGGTTGCATCTAGTAGCTTACGGCATTCTCCAGTTTGTCTCTCTGAAGGAAACCTTAAAGATCTTCTGTAGAACCTGACAGTGGGGTTTTGTTTTTAGAGAAGGTTCCTAGCAGAACTTCATTAGAACGCTAAGATCTCTTTATGATGGTGTGCTGCGTTTGGACAGACATCTCTGGTGATTATTTTTTTTCTGCTTCTGAGAGTTCAGCAACCTGATGTTCCGTAGCTGAGGTTCTTCCTCAAGTTTTTTTTCTTTGGGCACATTTCTGGAGAGCGGAGGCTGTTTTGTACATCTCAGGAAGTGCTCAGGAGTGGAACGTCTGGTTTGTTCATCTGCACTTTGCTCCCAGGAATATCATTTCCAGGGATTTTTTTTTGTCTTGTTTTTGGCTCCTGACTGAGTCTCCAGAGTGTCAGCAGAGAGATCCGGTGTGGAAACACCTAGCAGGAGAACGGTTCTTTATCCGTTTAATCATGTTCTGCAAATATACACACCGGGCACTGTAGCGTAAAACCCACCTAATTCTAATTCACACCTCATCTTAAGTTTCACACATTTATCACAGTTCAAGTGTTTATTATTATTATTATTATTATTATTATTATTATTATTATTATTCGTTTATTTCCATAACTGATTTTGACCTGATTCATTTTTTACACACATAATTTATTTTTCATGTTTATTACATTATTTTTTTAAATGAGTTTTTACACACAATCTATTTATTTTTCATGTTTTTTTAGATATTTTTTCCCACATCATCACATGATTTATACAAATGATTCATTTATTTTCACATTTATTTATTTATTTATTTATTTATTTACAAATGATTCATTTATTTTATTTTTTAAACAAATGATTCATTTATGTTCACATTATTTATTTATTTATTTATTTATTTATTTGTTTGTTTATTTATTTTTACTAATGATTAATTTATTTTCACATTATTTATTTATTTATTTATTTATTTATTTACAAATAATTAATGTTTTTATTTTCATAAAAAACATCATATAATTTATTTTCATATGTTTTTTCTTTTTCTCTTTCTTTCTTTCTTTCTTTTTTGACAAATGATTAACTTATTTTCACCTTTTTATTATTATTATTATTATTATTATTATTATTATTATTATTATTATTATTATTATTATTATGTTTATTATTGTTATTATTATTTATTTAGATTTTTTTTTACAAATAATTAATTTATTTTCACGGTTTTTTCTTTTTTTCTTTTTTTTTTACACATGATTAACTTATTATTATTACTATTATTATTGTTTTATATATATATATATATATATATATCTTTACAAATGATTCATTTATTTTCACGTGATTTTTTTAATTTTCTTTTTCAAATATGATTTATTACATAATTAATTTTTTACATGGGTTTTTACACACAATGCATTTATTTTCATGTTTTTTTTACACAATTACTTTTTTCCTCACATCATTATTAATTATTTGCACTTGATTTATACAAATAATTCACAAATTTTTCACATTTTCTCCCCCACATGATCCCTTTATTTCCATTCTTATGTAAGTATTATTTATCACTTATTATGTACATGATCATATCGGTCACGTGTCCAGTTTCACGTGTGATCACATATTACTCCCATAATCCCACGTGTAATGTGCTGTGTGTGAGAGGTCGAGCGTGCTCTTCAAGGACACAATGGTGCTTTCTTGGCTAGAACTAGAAGCGCCTGCGTGCTGTAGCTCCCGGGACCGAGACCTTAAAGGGTGTGTGTTGAGCCATGAACTGAAGCGTGGCTCAGTGGAAACGGTTCCAGCTCCACTCGGGCTCGGGTTATTTCTAGCTGCCATCCCTCATCACTGCCCCTTAGGTCTGTGAGGGTCTAGGAATCTTCAGCAGGAGTTGTATTAGCAGCTAAAGCCAGTGTGGAGTAAAGAACTCGGTTCTGAGGATGGACTCGATGTTGGTTCTGAGTAATTTTAGCACTTATGTGTTTCCACTGAACAGCCGCTGTTTCTGAGCACTGGACCCAGACCAGGTCAGGACTGGGTGTTGACTTACCCAAACATCCACTGCTGTTTATTCAACTCAACAGAGAAAGAACTTGTTTTCCCCCTTTGGTTTTCCTTTCCTAATTATACATCGGTGTCTGTGATCATTTAAACAGCTATCAATTATAATGGCAAAAAAAAGGCACGCGCAATTTAGACTCTCAGTAAAAACACAGCACTCATTAGTAAGAATTATTACAGTGAGGATTGGAGAGGCGCTAATTACAGCCTAAAGATGTACTCTCACGCTGGATCGTTTACGGCAAGCAGAAGGACATTTTTCGTTTGCTCCTCACTGAGCGAATATGAAGTGTCAGTGGAGAGGTAGAGCTCAGGTTAGATTGAGCTCAGGAGAGTTAGAGCTCAGGTTAGTTATAGCTCAGAAGAGTTAGAGCTCAGGAGAGTTAGAGTTCAGGTTAGTTAGAGCTCAGGAGAGATAGAGTTCAGGTTAGTTAGAGCTCAGGAGAGATAGAGCTCAGGAGAGGTAGAGTTTAGGTTAGTTTGAGCTCAGGGGAATTGTAGCTCAGGTTAGTTAGAGTTCAGGTTAGTTAGAGTTCAGGTTAGTTTGAGCTCAGGAGAGTTAGAGTTCAGGTTAGTTTGAGCTCAAGGGAATTGTAGCTCAGGAGAGTTAGAGTTCAGGTTAGTTTCAGCTCAGGGGAATTGTAGCTCAGGAGAGTTAGAGCTCGGGTTAGTTTGAGCTCATAGGAGTTAGGGCTCAGGAGAATTAGAGTTTAGGTTAGTTAGAGCTCAGGTTAGTTAGAGCTCAGGTTAGTTAGAGTTCAGGTTAGTTTGAGCTCGGGAGAGTTAGAGCTCAGGTTAGTTAGAGTTCAGGTTAGTTTGAGCTCGGGAGAGTTAGAGTTCAGGTTAGTTATAGCTCAGGAGAGTTAGAATCCAGGTTAATTAGAGCTCAGGTTAGTTATAGCTCAGGAGAGTTAGAATTCAGGTTAATTAGAGCTCAGGAGAGTTAGAATCCAGGTTAATTAGAGCTCAGGTTAGTTATAGCTCAGGAGAGTTAGAGTTCAGGTTAGTTTGAGCTCAGGAGAGTTAGAGTTCAGGTTAGTTAGAGCTCAGGAGAGTTAGAGTTCAGGTTAGTTTGAGCTCAGGAGAGTTAGAGTTCAGGTTAGTTTGAGCTCAGGTTAGTTTGAGCTCAGGAGAGTTAGAGCTCAGGAGAATTGTAGTTCAGGTTAGTTAGAGTTCAGGTTAGTTAGAGCTCAGGAGAGTTAGAGTTCAGGTTAGTTAGAGCTCAGGAGAGTTAGAGCTCAGGTTAGTTTGAGCCCATAGGAGTTAGAGCTCAGGTGAGGTAGAGTTCAGGTGAGCTTTTTTTGATGGGGAGTACAAAGCACTTCTGTAAGTCGCTGAGGGCGTCTGCCAAATGCTCTAAACGTAAAATGTCAATGAAGTTGGACTTTCAGATGGGAATTTTTTTCCTACTTTTTCCTACTCTGAGGTTGGAAACGGACCAGTTTCCACTTTGTCATGAAGGTATCATGGGCATAGCTGATTTTATCGTGTGCACAACTCCTTCACTCTTTGATCATTAACTGCTTTCACAAATATATATTTATGACCACCCATCACTGCTAGGCTAACTAGCTTGACAGGCACTGATTACAAAAGGACATGGAGCGGTTGCCCAGTGCCTCCTGAAGATCTCTCCAATGATATGATCCTCCTGAGGCTTCCATGCTTCCCTTAAATCAACACCTGCTACTAACATCTTTTCCTCTCGCAGAAGAATCAGTCAGCAGTGTGTTTGTGTCAAAGTCTAAATCTCTGGTTCGCCGCCACTTCCTCCACTTTCATATAAGATTACAGTCAATAGCCAAAAGCTATTAGCACCATCTTACATTCTGTATCAAAGCATGAGAGTCTGACAAAGACAAACTGAAAGAATTGCCACATACTAAATCCCCCGGAAGCTCCCTGCATCCATTTTAAAACAGATCCTGAATAACGTGTCTTTCATAAGTATTCACCCCCCTCCTGAACTTAGCAGCCATGTTAATTTGATGTCACTTGCTGAACTCAGGTTTGAGAAGACCATCCCAAGGTCCCAAGTTGAGGCGTTTTTTTCTTTGGTTTTCAAACACAGCATTACTTTATGGACATTCCAGCACATTAAATGTGGCTGTAAATGGATAAAAATATGTGATGTGTCATTGTTTAACAAGCTAAACAAATCACTGTGGTATAAGAAGAAAAAAACACTTCAGGAAGTAACAAACCAAACACCAATTATTCATGCTCATGTTCATGATCGGTGTGAGCTATTTTTTTTTAAAAAGCAAATCAGCAAAGCCAAAGATGGAGTTCTGTGTTTAACGTCCGGTGGAAGTGACCAGAACACGTTATGGGTTCAAATCTGAAGTGCACCACTGTTCTTTAATGCTTGATTCCTCCACTCTGTATTCAGATTGAATCCTGCCTCCGCTTTGGATTAAAAAAAAAATCTGTTAAATGAGTAAAAGTAAAAGCAAACCATGCAGTGTTTATCTCATTCATTATAAATGATTAGAAGCCATTTGGTGTTCGGTTTCCCTGACCCAGAAGCATCTCATAAACTTTTTTTTTTACTGCTTGTAAAACCTTAAGCTTCTCTGCAGCTGGCAGTCGGAGTTGACCCTGAGTATTACTGTGATCGCTAAGAAAAGCAACAAGAACTGTTATGTAATGGTACAGTGTATATGATGGATTCGATTTGTCAGACAGTCATTTCAGAGGTTAACCAGGCTGGGAGGAAGTACAGACAACAGGCTTTAGGTCAGTTCTACAGGTCAGGAGGGGTCGAGGAAGGTCTGTGGGAGTTCACTGGATAACTGTTGGAGATGTTCAGTTGTAGAGACTGGACGGTTGTGAGTTTCAATCCCAGGACATTCAAAGAGTTAGCCTGGATAATAGTCAGGCTCTAGGGAAAAAAATAACTTTCAAAAGAGTAAATGTTGAGAATTCCTAAATTAGCAAAACACATATTCTGTAGAAGGAGACTGTATTTTGTGTTGCATTCAAGACAACTGGGAATTTGGTATTTGCCAACATGATATGTGAAGTGAAGTGAAGTGAAGTGACTTTGTGGCCAAGTGTGCATTTAACCCATCCAAGTGCACACACACAGTAGTGAACACACACACACCCGTGAACACACACCCGGAGCAGTGGGNGTCATTCACTCCCCCACCTACAATCCCTGCCGGACCCGAGACTCCAACCCACGACCTTCAGGTTCACCTTCGGGTTAAAAGTCCGACTCTCAGACCATTAGGCCACGACTGAATTTCCAAGTCAACTAAAGTTGTAGAAGATTGGATGCTCACAGTAATTTCACACTTGCTCAGGTTCTGTGTGGATCTAACAAGCTCAAATACAGCTTTTAAAAATGCCCAAGAAGAGTTGCTTGGTTGGTGTTTAATTTATTTTAAAAGTGAATAGCAGTTTGAATTAAAAAAAAAAAAATTATGAACAAAACAAAGTTTTAACTTTCCAAATATTCTCCTGTAATTATTGGTCTTTTAAAAAAGCTGTACTCAAATTACTTAAAACACACTATGTTCTGTATTTAAGCTGAACTATGGGAGCAATTACAGAAACAGAGTTTTAGTTTGATAGTATCTTTAGACCTTGACTTACTTTTGCTAGCATGAGAAGATGTTTTTGATGGGGAGTACAAAGCACTTCTGTAAGTCGCTGAGGGCGTCTGCCAAATGCTCTAAACGTAACATGTTAATGAAGTTGGACTTTCAGATGGGAAGTAGGAGGCCCATTTTAATGACTTTTTCCTACTCTGAGGTTGGAAACGGACCAGTTTCCACTTTGTCATGAAGGTATCATGGGCATAGCTGATTTTATCGTGTGCACAACTCCTTCACTCTTTGATCATTAACTGCTTTCACAAATATATATTTATGACCACCCATCACTGCTAGGCTAACTAGCTTGACAGGCACTGATTGCAAAAGGACAATATCAGAGTTTGGTTGTAAAAAAAAACAAAAAAACAAAACATTAAGTCCATTATTAAAAAAATAGAAAGAATATAGTACAACTGCGACTCTGCCTAGAGAAGGCGACCCACTAAAAGTCAGTGACCGGGTAAAGAGGGGATTAGTCAGATAAGGGTTACTCTCGGTTTCAGTTCCAGGTTGTAACGCTACAAAATGTGGAAAAGATCAAGGGGGTGAATACTTATGCAAGCCACGGCACCATGTGTGGTTATTAGCATTTCGACATGTTGCTGAAAATTCTTGTTCAGTAGCATTAACCAGACATTTCCCAATGAAAGCCAAGACAAATAACATCTGTTCTATTCAAGATTTATTTGTTTACCTCAAGAGTAATTCGTTCTTCTCAGCGAGCTCTCGGGAAAGGTCATGACTAATCTCCTTCACGCGATCTGTTCACAGGCGGGGAATTTTGATGATCATCGCAGCCTAACGTGTAGTGAAGGCGATTAGAGCTGAGGTAGACATGAAGGCACAATTCTGGTGCAGGATCTCACTGACCCTGACCATTCTGGCCTTGACCTTGTACAGTGATGGGGTCAAGGGTCAGAGGGCTGGTAAGTTCTTCTTCTCACTTCAAGTAAAGATAAGAGTCTGAAGGTAATAGAATATGAGCCAGATACTTATAAATATCTGAGAAAAATGTATGTTATTTCCATTACTCTGAGAGAACAGAATGTTGCCTTCCATGCTGGTCTACTTGAACGGATAGATTTAGCTTCTGAACAAAGCTTCTATACTCGGCCAGTAACCACAATGTGGGTTTGTCTAGTAATAGGCCAAAGAACTTGGGTTACCAGAAGTCCAGTCTCCTTGAATTCTTATTTGTAGACATCCAAAATGTCACAAATTCCGGTTAGGAACACACATAAGAAAAAGGGCTAGGTTGTACTGTATTTAACCTTTAACCACATCCTTCCTTGACAGGTTGTAAGAATGTTAACTATGACCTGGTGTTCATCCTCGACACCTCGTCCAGCGTTGGCAAGGACAACTTCGAGAAGATCCGACAGTGGGTTGCCAACCTTGTGGACTCGTTTGACATCGGTGAGGATAAGACTCGTGTAGCAGTGGTGCGCTACAGTGACCGTCCCACCACCGAGTTCAACTTGGCCCGGTACAAAACCCTCGATGAAGTCAAAAGGGCAGCCAGGAACATCCGCTACCTGGGCGGCAACACCAAAACTGGAGACGCTATCAGCTACACCACCAACAACATCTTCACCATCCAGACAGGCGCCAGACCTGCTGCCAAGGGCATCCAGAAAGTGGCCATTTTGTTAACAGATGGTCGGAGTCAGGATTACGTTCTGGAGCCGTCCACTGCAGCGGCCAGGGCTGGGATCAGGATGTTTGCCGTGGGGATTGGCGAGGCGCTGAAAGAGGAGTTGGAGGAGATTGCGGCCGAGCCAAAAAACGCTCACGTCTTCCACGTGACCGATTTTGATGCCATTGACAGAATCCGAGGCAGGCTGAGGAGGAGACTCTGTGAGAGTAAGTAATCAGACGTTCCTTTGAACATGAATGAGTATATCTATAATTTCTCAGCAACCATATGATCTGAAATGTTTTGCCAATGCATATTCACATTCCCGTGGATCTCAGTGCTGCTCCACATGAGAACATTGTTTGGTATGTAACTCGAGCCTGTTTTTGACGAAGACATTTTTGTGGTTTGTGACCCTGGCGTCGAGAGCAAAACTGGGACCTCAGCTGTCACAGATCGTTTCTTCTCCCTGTGTAAATATACACTTTAAATGATATGTGGAATCATCTCAGATAGCCATTACAACCAACACGCTGGGGCTTGTGCTAAATTCCATGAATATGAAGTTTAAAACTAGGAGTTCTCAGAGCAATGAAGCATGTGGCATGGAACCGGAGATTTCAGGCTATTTCAGTGTAAATTGAGATTCGTGTGTGTTTTGGGTGTTACATTCCTTCATCAGTAGGCATCTGCACCACTGTACACTATACCTACTGTGAGCTGGTCACCCTGAATGTCTAGAACTTTCTACAAAAAGTTTAGGTTCAATTCACATCATGCCAAATGAGTGGCTTATTGCTTTATCTGGTTATGAATTTGAATTTGGTTATGAAACGTCTTCATTTTTAAAAGTGACGTCCTCACCAGCGGACAGTGTAGTGGCACTGCAACCAGAGAAAGCCCGCAAAAAAGTTCTGGCAGTGTAAGAATAATTTTTTTCATAAAATCTCATAGTTACACAGCTCTAAATACAGTAGTGGCCACTGCAGAATGTAAATGTGTAATTATATGTTACTAGCCTACATGCCTGGGCCCTTCCACACTGAGCTGCAAAGCTTCCACTCTACGCTGTCAAAACCATTTTGAATATGAATTATATATGTCACATTATTATTTTTTTTTTTTGCTGAAGTGTATTTAATACAGTTACATTTCCCCAATGCTTTTTTTTCTTTGTTTTGAAATTAGTTGTAATAGTTGACTTTAAATAGAGAGAATTTGAAATTTCAGTTTATAGAACTCTAAATACAAATCTCAAAAAATTAAATCTCAAAAATACAATTCTCAAAAAAAAAAACTAATTAAAAAATTCCGATCTCAAAAATTTAAATCTAAAAATAAACTTCATACATTTTAATCTAAAAAATACAAATCTAGAAAATTCTAATCTCGAAAATACAAATCTGATTTCAAAAATTATAATCGCAAAAATTAAATTTACAAATTAAAAAAAAATCAAATTTCAAAAACGCAAAAAAAAATATTTTTTAATATTAATATTAAACATTTTAATCCCAAAAATTCAGATCTCTATAAGAGCAAGCTCAAAAATACAAATCTCACAAAAATTAAGATTTGATGTAAATTAGGCTTAAGTGAAAGAATCCTGGATTCTTTGGGAAAAACCGACGCTTTCATATCACACATGCTAACGGGTAGAACAACATTCCTTGCTGTTACAGACAGACTCTATGCCACTGACACTGTCATGCTGCTCACTGTACTTTGTACAATCACTTGCGCATTTGCACAACAAAGACTATGTTGCACTGTCACATATCGCCACACTTAACTGCACA
>JAKKZN010000009.1:1844715-1853306 GCA_033441825.1 Pangasius elongatus | reverse complement strand
ATACCAAGAATTTCCCTTGGGATCAATAAAGTATCTATCTATCTATCTATCTATCTATCTATCTATCTATCTATCTAAACTGCCTTAAACTGGCTTAAACCGCCTTAAACTGGCTTAAACCGCCTTAAACTGCCTTAAACTGGCTTAGACCACCTTAAACCACCTTAGAATGGCTTAAACTGCCTTAAACTGGCTTAAACCGCCTTAAACTGGCTTAAACTGGCTTAGACCACCTTAAACCACCTTAGAATGGCTTAAACTGCCTTAAACTGGCTTAAACCGCCTTAAACTGGCTTAAACCGACTTAAACCCGGCCAGGTTTAAACTGATCGATTTCTCAAAAACACCTGAAAACAAATAATATAAAACGAAACCTATCACACTGTTTAGACCAAAATAACCCAATTTTCCATCCAGAGAACGCTTCAGCGAACGATTTGCGATGCCTTGTTGAATTCAGACAATCCAAAGAGACAATTGAGAATAGAAAGAAAATAAAAAGAGACAGAGACAAGAGACAGATCCGTTTCGGATATATTTAAAGCTCTCGCACTGAATTCAGGACTCGCCTACATTTGAAAGCCTCTCGCCAAACATGAGTCACAGTGCTGAGTATATCTCAGACTCAGAGAACACCACTATCAATTTGGGAATTTAGCATTGTCCCTCAATGCCTCCAATTATGCATGCTGTCCAGCTTGAAGATAACCAGTTTCACCAGCCGCTGTGCATTTACATCTAAGAATACCTGTGGAGAGAAAGCGTGGCACGCTCATGGCCCGAGTTATTTTTTGCTCTGGAAATTACAGTTCTAATGTTCCCAGTGGAACTGGGCTTCGCTGTGGCGTGTTTGCACCTTTTAATCTGCAGCTTTTTACTTCCATAAACTACGAGTTATGAGTCCCACTGTGTAATTAGTTAGACTTTAATGTAAACATACTGTCACTGGAGCTAATGTATAGCAGGTTCCACCCAGAAACACGTCCACCTCAGAAGAATAAGATCCTCAAATCCACATTTATTCATTTAACCATCATTTGTATTGCTCGGATTTAAACCTGTTTTCTGAGGACTAGCTATAGAGCTAGTTAGCTAGGACAGCGATGTTTAGCAAAACACTTTATCGCCATGGAGATGTTTTCCTGCTGTGTTACTGCTTAATGAATAAACAACTCATTTGATACAGAGCACCAAATTAAAATGAATTAGATCACGTGTTTATCATCGCAGTGCTGTTGAATTCTGGATTCCGATTGGTCACGAGGTGTTGATTAATGCTATATTCATACGCGCTTGTTCTAATACGTTATCGTTTCTATAGCAACAGCTCATTCACAGGGAAGTGTACGGCAGACGCTCGACATGCTAAATTATCAAACGTGTAATTGATGATATGGTGAATTTTTCCGTAAGGAGACGTTTATTTAACTGCTATGGAAGGAGTCTCCAGTGCCAGTTCTTTGTAACAGTCAGAGGTAAAGCTGGAATTTGTGTAACTTGTAAAGTTGTCAATTGTTGGCGAATCACTGTAGGGTGGGAACAGTTGTTTTGCGAAACTTAGTAGTGATTAGAAATGAAAACGAGTCCTCTGGATGCTCCAACGCCGTGTGATTAGTGTTATGGAACAATACGTTCGCTAGTAACTTGTAACAACAGACGTTATTTGTTTGTTACACAATTAACCTGAACATTTGTTTACTGTAGCGTGAGACAGGTTGAATTTTGATTTAACATCCCGGACTGATGGTTGAGTGATATCAGATTTCTGCTATTCATAAATAAATAAACCGTCACCAGATGCGTTTACGGCGTATCGAGCCTTCAGTGCCTGCGCTTTCATCTTTTTCCTCGAACAGAAGAGTTTTATCACGCGTTCCTGCTGGGCTTTGATTGTGAACGGTGGTCCACCCTTAGCCACAAAGCAGCTAGTCTCTAATCACATGCAATATGCTGCTAAATCCAACATCAGCAAGCTGTGAGAGGTCCTGGGCGACCCAAACGGGCTTTTAATTAGCCAGCTGGTAATCCGACGAGCACCAGGGGAAGGTTTAGATTAGACCTAGCCTCTGTGAGCTTCCTCAATGCTGTCCTGCTGTGATACACACACACACACACACACACACACACACACACCTGAGAGAATCTGCGCTTCATATCACACACACACAATCCTAATGTCTCTCTTATGTCAAAGCAGCTATAAACAGTCGTCCTGTCACTGTTTCTCTTTAATAAGTTAATAAATCAAAAAACAAAACCAAAAAAAAAAAAAAAACCCGAAATGCATCGTCATGTTCCTGAGAACCCGCGAAGTCTCAACTCCTCCGTCCTGAAGATGTCGGAAAAAATTACAGTTACTGCTTTTACCCCTGACTGTTACAAAGCACTGACACTGGAGACTCCTTCCATAAATGTTAAACCTCACCATATCAATGATTACACACGTTTTTAATTCATTTATGTCCCTGTGAATGAGCTGTTGCTATAGAAACAATAACTCGTAACTTGTTAGAACGAGCGCGTTGATATAAACCTGCGATTCGTAGCTACACTACTGTCAGAGCTGCTGTTATAGGAAGTTAATCAACACCTCCTGAGCAGGATCGATGAAACACCGGCCCCGAATCGATCTTACTCTAACCTATCCGTGACCTGTATGTAGCGTTCCGCCCTGCACAGCGTCCTGCGTGGCCATTCTGAGAGAAAGCTTTACATTAAATTACAGTGAGCAGGCCACAGACACAGGAAGCAGCTCGGTCAGATAGCTTTCAGGCTTTTCACTGCTTTATCATTTGGCTTGTTGCATGGATACGAACGTCACCACAGAATGACATAACCAGCCATTTAAAGAGCTGCCGTGGTTTAGTATTATGGGATGGTTTACCTCGTGCCCCTTCGGGAAAGATTCAATGGTCAGGCCAGAACATACAGATCGAGTCCTCAAGGACCTCCAGCAAAGTCCATATTTTGATTCTATACCAAGAGTTTCAGAGCTTCTCATGATTATATAATCATTTGAAGTGAAATTAGAGACAATCAGGACTAACGAGCAACACTCAGTTTATCAAAATACTCTACATGGCCAAAAGTATGTGCACCCTTGACCATGACACCCATATGTGGTTCTTCCCTAAACTTTCCCTTCACTGGAACTAAGAGGACCAAACCTGTTCCAGCATGACAATGACAATGTGAGCTCCATGAAGACATGGTGTGTGAAGGTTGGAGTGGAAGAACTCGAGTGTCCTGCACAGAGCCCTGACCTCAANAACACAAATCCCCACAGCCACGCTCCAACATCTAGTGGAAAGCTTCCCAGAAGAGTGGAGCTCATTATAACAGCACAGCGGGAATAAATCTAATCTGGAATGGGAAGTTCAACAAGCTCATAAGGGTGTGATGGTCAGGGGTGCACAAACTTTTGCACACATGGTGTAGAGCCACCATTTTTGTTGTTAACAAATAGAGTGATAATATGCTGCAGTCAGCTATCGTAAATTGGAACTTATTTAGTTAACATATAACTTATGGAAATGTTTGTGGCTAAGCTGAAGTAAAAATCACCACCAGGTTTACAAAAGTTTTGGTAATTTTCTTCGCACTTACATCCACGTCGATAAACGGCAACGATGCGTAAATTACCAAGTATCCTCACGGCACAATTGATTTATTTAACGAGGCCTACAAAACTCCATAAAAGCAAAAGCTCACAGAGAGCTGAAAACACTAAACTAGTGACACTATGGTGAAAGAGCAAAGCTTCCAATAATGCAGCTCAGCCACTGCAGCGCGTCGTCTACCGTAGACGCACTCTAACTCTTCCTCCTTTTATAGGATGCCGTTATGCTTTCATTGCATCACTGTTCATATCAGTGAGTCTCCTTATACACAGTTTTAGGAGCGAAACTTGGCACTTACCAATAAACTGAATTTTGATGAATTTCTTGTGCAGAATTCTAGCGAATGATTTACGAATAAATTTGTTTCCAGAAAGATAAACGAGATAAGATTTTAAAATGTTTAAAGATGATATTATTATACAATATTAGACCATCGTAAACAGATATACAGTCGACGTGATTGTTAAAATAAGGTTTATTTTTATGTTATTAAAGTTTAATGTCCTGAGAATAACGTTAGAAGTGCGAAATATAACAATCGGGTTAGCTAAAACTTTAGCATCCCCCTGTACGAGATCCTGATAAAACCTCGTAGGAAATTTACCCCAGACGGCGTGATAGCATCTGTTCTCCATTTTACGTTATAAGACGGAGATCCTCTAACGATAGACCTTCAAGAGATCACTACGTTCTGGTTGCGTGATCAATCAGCTCGTGTAGCTAACAGGCTCTTGCAGATCTTGAACCTGAGGTAATAAGGATATTTTTGTTTTCTGTCCGTTAGCATGTTCGGTTTACGTTTCCTTGTCGCTGCTAGAGTCCGTGTAGCTGTCCTGTGAGTACGCTGTCTTCCTATTGGTGGATTGTAGACGAGCGTCGTAGCACAGATTGGAAATGTCTCGCACTGACACATCTTTGTCAGCCATCTTTGGTCGCCGTGACGCTAAATCAGCATCACGTGCATTCCAGGATCGCTGATCTCACCTCACGACCAATATGTGATTTATTATTTTTTTATTTTCATAAAAAAGTGTAAAGTTTAAACCGGCTTTAGGGATCAATAATGGCTCTGTTTACAGTCGTCCAGTAGCCAAAGGAGCTTTCTTCATCTCGAATAGCTTAAATTAAACCCTGTTTAAAAAACCCAGCCGTTTTTTTAAGACAGCTGTGAAGCAGAAATCGAGAAAACGGCGCTCTCGTACAGAGACACGAACACACGCAGCAGAACGCAGTCTATAATCATTTATTAAGGGTTTTATGTTATATTAAGGAGCAGGGCACTGAAGGGTTCTGCGGAGTTCCCCAGCCTTCGCCAGTGAACGAGCGTCTGTGAAAGGAGGGAATTCATCGCCGAGTTAAAGCCTCTTAAAGTCGACAAAGCGCTTTTTATAGGCGCGATTAAAGAAAATTACAGGGTCTGATTGTACATGATTGTCAGGCACTCGATCGGGCGCGGTGCTTTGGGCGTCTGCGTGGTTCGTGCCAACTGTGCGTGTGTGTGTGTGTGTGTGTGTGTGTGTGTGTGTGGGATAGAAGGACCAGAAATTAGAGAAAAGAAATTCAGGAAATCGTGTATGAAAACGCAGATGAGATATCGTTTATTTCTTCTTGTTCATTTTGAAGCACACACTCCAGCGTGACCTGGAAGAACCTCAACGTAACCACAAACACACACCATTCCTCCAGCGCCGGCTATTAGAGAGATTAGACTGACTATAAATACGTCCACTAAAATTAGCCTCCTTTACTTCAACACCTGAACGTCTCTAGATTTTCCTACACAGCTCCCTGAATCTCTTCCCGGATCGCTTTATTCCCATTTCCCTGTTACACGCTGATCACGTGACACATCAGCGTCGACTCCGGGGACTTTATTTCCTCAATTTCCTGAATTTATTTTCTATTTTTTTTTTCCTGTGGAAATCTTGAATATGTTTAAAAGCTCTAAACCACCTTCACTTCCTTTAAAGTAAAAAAGTGAAATGTACACAAGACTGTCTCTGAAAACTTACAGCAACCTCACGTGAAATTTACACGTCATGTTTATACGTTTGAATTTTTCCTCAAATGGGATTTTTTTCCCACATTTTTTCACAGATTGTGGCAAATATGTTTCGTCTAGCATGTTGACTAGCAAAGAAATGCACTAGCATCTTAATCCTCTTCCTCTAGCCATTAGCAATAGCATTTTCAGTAATTCCAATCAATTTAATAGGTGTTTTCTGTTTACTCTTAGCGTCTGTCAGTGTTTTTATGTTCAAGTCACAATGCTAGTTCTCTAGTTTTACTATTACTAACTTGCTAACACGTCAGATAAAGTGAAAATGGATGAAATGCCAGAACTAGGCCACACCAGAGCCCTGAACAGGCCGAGCTGTCGCACTTGCACACCTAACATCCCGTTATTAGCATCCTTCCTTAGCATTAGAGTGAAGTTTTCCTCCAGAAATAGCAGATTCTCACTGTGTGTGCCAAAGCAAACCGAGTGTGCCGGTGTCGCCTCCCCGTCCTGTCAGCACAGCTATCATTTAGCGTCTTTATGCCTTTGAAATCTGGCTCTGCGGACGTGCAGGACTGTCACCGCTCGGGCGTTAGCGTGAGGTCTGAGCTGGAAAACCCTGCTGAAACCTGCAATCATAAATTACAGCACCCTTCCCTCACGCACAGGACGGAGCTCATCATTCCTGCTTGCGGAGTTTTCCACTGCGTGGAGGAAAGCTGTACAATGTGGAGGGTTTTGGTTTTTTTTAAAGCTTAAGTAACTAGCAGTGTCTGAAAATACCACTCTGTTCTAGTCAATGGAAAGGATCATGGACCTGATCACAGATCAGTTTCTACTCTCACCCTGAGATGATCACAGAGCAGGTCACAGATCAGATCTACTCTCAATCTAAGATGATCACAGATCAGATCTACTCTCAATCTAAGATGATCACAGATCAGATCACAGATCAGATCTACTCTCACCCTGAGATGATCACAGAGCAGATCACAGATCAGATCTACTCTCACTCTTAGATGATCACAGATCAGATCTACTCTCAATCTGAGAGGATCACAGATCAGATTACAAATCAGATCTACTCTCACTCTGAGATGATCACTGATCAGATCACAGATCAGATTTACCCTCACCCTGAGATGATCAAAGATCAGATCACAGATCAGATCTACTCTCACCCTGAGATGATCACAGATCAGATCTATTCTCACCCTGAGATGATCACAGAGCAGATCACAGATCAGATCACAGATCAGATCAACTCTCACCCTGAGATGATCACAGATCAGATCTACTCTCACTCTGGGATGATCACAGATCAGATTACAGATCAAATCACAGATCAGATCTACTCTCACTCTGGGATGATCACAGATCAGATTACAGATCAAATCACAGATCAGATCTACTCTCACTCTGAGATGATCACAGATCAGATTACAGATCAAATCACAAATCAGATCTACTCTCAATCTGAGATGATCACAGATCAGATCACAGATTAGATCACAGATCAGATCAACTCTCACCCTGAGATGACGAGACGAATGAAATCATATTCAGTCTGACAAAGACTCAAAGGTGTTACACTCAGACGTGGCATCTCCTTTTCACTTTTTACTCTTTTTTATCACCGTTTCACAAGAGCATGAAAGTGTGTTAATTTTTTTCCCTTCGTTTTTTTGTGTATTTATTTTCTTTGTGTAAACAAAAATCAAACCTTAGAAAAAAAATCAGCAGCAATTTTACCCTTTCAGGCTTTAGCTGATCTCTCTCCGCAGCCAACTGTGCTCCTTGTGGTCAAAACTGGTATTACATGCTAATTGTTAGCATTAACTCCCCTGTTTTTCTTCTCCACTGATTCCAAAAAAGATAAAGAAAACACCGAGACAAATAGAAAATCATTTACTGATTAATGAATGATCCTGAAACGTCCCTGAAACAAGATAGTTCCTGTTGTCACTTGCGCTACAGCAGCTATAAACAGTTGTTCTGTCACTATCTTTCTTTAAAAAACAAAACACAGCTTTGTCACGTTACTGAGAAACCGCAAAGAAGCGTAAACTCCTCCGTCCTGAAGTTGCAGCTTTACCTCCGACTGTTACCAAGCGCTGACACTGGAGACTCCTTCATTGTTAAATAAACATCTCCTTACAGTAATCTTCACCATATAAGTAATCACACATGGTTTTTAATCCGTTTATGTGGAGCGCTCGCTGCAGTGAATGAGCTGTCGCTATAGAAACAACAGCGTATTAGAGCATTGATATAAACCTGTACTTTGCAGCTGCTGTGGTATAAAATGGTCATAAAACATATTTATTTCATGGTTAAGAACTTGGCTTTACAGGATGGTCCTCTTGAATGTAAACTCTGCTCTCAGGTTCATTTATTAAAAGCAGTAAGCATTGTGGAGACACGTCCTGAACATGTTTATCACCACGTCCTAACAGTTTATGTCTCTTCCCCGTACAGATGTGCTGTGCCCAAACATGAAGGTACAAGGGGAACGCTTCAAGCCCAACAGCACGAGCGCCGGACTACAGGAAGTCCCAGGTGACGCACTTCACGCTCACTCTCAGCACATCCTCTGCTAAAGACTAGCTTGAATGGAAATAGCAGACGTCCCTCAGTGCCTCAGTGCACACTCGTTCAAACTACATCCTCCACTTTACATCGCTGGTGTGTGTGTTTGTTTCAGTGTTATTCTGCTGAATTTTCCATAATATCTTGAAGATATTATATCTGAAAAGCGACTGCATGTTTTTAACCTCGGCATGTCACAGTGCCATGCCAGGATGTCTGCTCTGAGTCTTCCGGGGAATCAGAGTTCCCGTGTGAGCCTCCCACTCACCTTCACGAGAGCTGAGCTAAAAAGCAGACCTGCTGAGAAAGAGACGGAGAGAAATGAGAGGAAACGGACGCGAGGCTCTGCACTCTGCCCAGAACAAAGTAGCTTTATAGGGGTT
>JAKKZN010000009.1:1803030-1814710 GCA_033441825.1 Pangasius elongatus | reverse complement strand
TTTTTTCTTTTTTGCAAAGGGAGTCATGGGTAAGCCTGGGAAAGATGGACGACCAGGAGAAGTGGGCGAGCCGGTAAGATTAAAACCATAGGTGTACAGTAATACAGTGTCGTATGATAATAAAGAGCATAAAAACAGCACAGTGTGGGGGTTAAAAGTGATGTGAATCTGTGAAACCTGCCCCACAGGGTAAACAGGGAGAACCTGGACCACCAGGAAGAGATGGACTCCGAGGTCTTCCTGTAAGCAGCTGGTCCATCACTGGCAAAACAACCTACTTTTTGTGCACTAGATAAAAAAAAAATGGATTATTTTTACACTTTCTCTTGTCATCCAGGGTTTTAAAGGTCACAGAGGAGAGGCTGGGGAACCAGGGTCAAAGGTTAGTGAAGTACTTTTAACGTTGTGCTGTGAAGAATAAATGGAAAAGTGTGGTTTATTGAACTGCGCATGGTTCAGCGCGTTCCATCACGGGAAAACATGGCGAGATACAGCGGCACCAGTTTTCTAAATGAACTCTCTATCGTTCAGGGTGAAGAAGGGAAACCGGGTCCAGCAGGACGGGACGGTCCACCTGGAAAAGACGTGAGTTCACTCATGATCCTGCAGCCATGTCGAATTCTCAAAGAACGTCCTATAACAGCAGCTCTGACAGTAGCGCACTCGTTCTGATATGTAACCGTTGCTATAGTAACAGCTTGTTCGCTGGGATTTGTACGAAATAAACGGATTTCAAATCGCGTATAATCACTGATATGGTGAAGTTGTCTTTATGTAACATTTATGGAAGGAGTCTCCAGTGTCAGCGCTTTGTAACAGTCAGTTACGGTCTCTCAGTAANAAAAAAAGAGGCTGGTGAGGGAAAGATTGTTTATAGCTGCTATAACGTAAGTGAGAACGTAAGTTTCGCTGATGGTCCATAACATTAAATTTAACTAAAAATGGATAAAAAGTACAAAATTAACGTCTGGTAACAGTTTTATTCCAAACATATTAGACGGCTCTGTGTAAACTGTGGTGATTTTGCATGGCTGTATTATGCAGGGCATCATGGGACCTCCCGGGACTGAAGGTCACAGAGGACCAAGTGGACAACCAGTGAGAATTTTAAATCACTTCTCAGTAAAATAAGATATAAAATGTGATGAGCACACACTGACAGCTCGACTTCATCTTTGCACGGTGGTTTTAGGGTAAACCCGGAGAACCTGGACCGCCGGGGAAATCAGGACCATCCGGAACTCCAGTGAGTCTACACACACCACGTGATCGTATCGGCGGCCATTTTGAATAACAGCCAAATCGACAAATGGACAGACCTCCATGCTGTGATCCGTTTCACCTTCAATTCAATTTTGTTTAGTGATGTTAGTCATCGCGATTGTTGCATTTCTCAATTCATTAAACATAGTCAAGTGTAATATTGGTATTCTTAGCTAGTGTTGGATAAGCTGACTAAGTAATTGTAATAAAAATAATTGAATGATTTGTGCGGCTCTTGTCCAGCACACACTCTTCCGCTGCTGTCCTGTTCGTCTCCGTCGGTGGGATTGTGTTCAGCGCAGAACATAATCAGAGCTCAGCATTAATCTCTCTCTCTCTGTTCTTCTTAATCATATATATATATATATATGTGCTGTATGGATATGTTAAAACCACCGGAATAAATCCTCTGTGTTTGTGTAAATCAGGGTCTTCCAGGAGGGAAGGGCGAGACGGGAAACCCGGGACTGCCCGGATTCACAGGTCCAAAAGGACCGTCGGTGAGTGCAGGCTTCCCTCAAACAGATATTTTTTAAAATGCTATGATCTGTCACTGTCATGCTTTGTATATAACAAGCTTTTCTATTTCAGATTTCAGATTTCTGTTTCTTTTTTTTTTTTTCTGGCCCTGAAATTAGCTCCACCTAAAGTTTCAACAAAGGGGGAGGGGTCAAATGAGAGAAAGGGGAATTCACTCCTGTTTTGTTCGCTAAAAACTACAAACTACTCATTTATTTATTTATTTATTTATTTATTAAGTATACATTTTAAAGGGGCAATGCATTATTTTGTTAAGAATTTTGGACCTGGAATAACCATATAGGTTTAAAGATATTTTTTAAAACGCTATGATTGACATCACTGTTAATAATTGTATTTAGCAAGCTTTTGTATTTCATATTTCTTTTCTTTTTTTTTTTTTTCTGGCCCTGAAATTAGCTCCACCTCCAGTTTCAAAAAAGGGGGAGGGGTCAAATGAGAGCAAGGAGAATTCACTCCAGTATAGGGTGCTAAAGATTACAAACTACTCTTTCTTGCATTCTTGCATTATTTCTCTCTTTCTTCCTTTCTTTCCAGAATAAAGCAGAAGGTTTAATGCTACAGTAAATGATTGTGACGTTCCTCTTTTTATTCTGAAGTGAAAAGTCTATAATCTGTTTTCTTTCCGCTCAGGGTCCACCTGGTCCCAACGGCCCCGAGGGCAAACAAGTAAGTCCTCGTTCCCAGGGGTTCAGTCATGTGTTGTTTTGATGGCTGTTGTTAGCTGAGAGGAATGACGGTGTCTGTTTTTCAGGGCATACCGGGCAAACAGGGAGAAAGAGGCTTCAAGGGAGAGAAGGTGAGGATAGAAAGCAGGTCCATATTTCCAAATGGATCCGCTAGTGTGTAAACATGCTTCATGCGGAGTGATGATTCTGGAAAACGTTTAAGACATTGCTTATTATATTTACATTCTCAGAAACGATGATTGAGGATTAGCTAGCATGAAAACTATCAAGTAATGTTAAGCTAGCATGATTCTATCCACTCTCACTGGTTTCTATCTTAGCAACGTAATCATTTTTCACTGAACTCTTTGTTTTTAAGTTAATTCTTGGCTTCCATTCATTAAATTTTATAATGGTTTGTTCAACTATTTATTCGTAATGATAAAATACGATTAAACAGTGCACCTGCATTATTAAAGGTACAGCGGACATGAAACAAGAAATAGAAGTTAACAGCCAATAGCATGATCTCGCATGATGGTTATTCACGTTCACAGATTATGATTATGAAAATACCCTTTGTATCTTTTGCACACCTTTCTGGCCACAAGTTTCAGAATCTTGAAAGTAGTGATCTGTATCTCGCGTCCTTGTAAACATTTGCGGCAGTTTCAATCCAGGGAAAAAAAACTTTTAAAACATGGTGACCTTTGAAGCAAGACATAGTTATTAAACTTAAAAAAAAAATCATTAAACGTTATTAAAGAGTTTTGTTTGGAACTGTTAAGTGCAGTAGACTTGCAAGCCAGCCTTCACACTTCGCTAGAAGGTCTGGTACATTTTGTCACCAATGCAGCCAAGAACTGCCTATTTATAATGAAAAGGCAGAATATATGGCAGAGGACCACAGCCTGTTAGCAAACATGTGAGATTATTCCATTTGATTCACACACAGTTTCTGAATGTGAAACTTTTTTTAATCCATTGTTTTCCCATTGCTAACACACTGGATCCTGCTAATTACTGGGTGGATTAGTTGTTGGATACTGGTGGAAGCTGGACTCTGAAGAAAGGTAGATCTCCAGGAACCGGGTTGTTGATCGGTGGTCTAGAGATCACCTGCCGTAAAATGGATAATTCCTGATGGTGCAGGTTCCATTCAAATGAAGTGAAGTGACTTTGTGGCCAAGTNNACTCGAACCCACGACCTTCAGGTTCACCTTCAGGTTACAAGTCCGACTCTCAGACCATTAGGCCACGACTGCCCCACTGTGGGAATAAAAGAGTGAATGGTAGGCAAAAATGATTTGACAAAATGACCAGCAAGATTTCAAGCCCACAGTCTAATGTTCTTCTCTCTTGTAGGGTGACAATGGCATAAAAGGTGACAAAGGCCCCACGGGAGAACCAGGAATGCCCGGAATCCCAGGACCTCCAGGCAGAAAGGGTCACACGGGCATGATGGGAATGTCTGGACCTCCCGGAGAGATGGGACCCTCTGGACCCCCAGGATCTCCTGGCCAGCCTGGTCTTCCGGGACAAAGGGTGAGCTGTTTGACACAATGGATGTGGGATGGATTAGCGAAACTGAGACTAATGTGTCTTTGGTGTTTGTTCAGGGAGAAACTCCATCTCTGGAATCGATACGCAGGTTAATTCAAGAAGAACTCGCCAAAGAACTACAAGGTGAGACTGATCGCGTGGAATCAGAGAGGTATTTATATGTTATTGAGCCAGCTTTATGGGCAAAATGAGGTCCCCAACAAGTGAAAGCTATTTCCTGATGCTACACTATTGTGCTAGCTATAACCCTGCTTCCAAAAAAGTTGGGACAATGTGTAAAATGTAAATAAAAAAAGAATATTTTGAGAAATATATGCTCATTTTGAATTTGATGCCAGCAACATGTTTCAAAAAATTTGGGACGGGACAACAAAAGACTGGAAAAGTTGTGCAATGCTAAAAAAAAAAAAAAACACCTTGTGGAACATCTCACAATTAGGATAATTGGCAACAGGTGAGTAACATGATTGGGTATAAAAAGAACATCAGGCTGAGTCTTTCAGAAGTAAAGATAGGGAGAGGTTTACCTCTCTGTGAAAGATTGGGCAAATAGTTCAACAAAGAGTAAAATTGCAAAGAATTTGGGGATTTCATCATCTAGGGTCCATAATATCATTAAACGATTCAGAGAACCCAGAGAAATCTGTGTAGGCAAGGGACAAGGCCGAATACCAATACTGAGTGGCCGTGATCTTTGGGCCCTTAGGTGGCGCTGCTTTGAAAACAGACCCGATTCTGCAGTGATAATCACTGCATGGGCTCAGGAACAATTCTGTAAACTATTGTCAGTGAACACAGCTTGCATTCACAAATGCAAGGTAAAACTCTACCATGCAAACATAAAACCATATATAAGCAAGATCCCATCGCCACTGCCTCCTCTGGACCTGAGCTCATTAACGGTGGACTGAGGCAAAGCGGAAAACTGTCCTGTGGTCTGACGAATCAAAAATTTAAATTCTTTTTGGAAATCATGGATGCTGCATCCTCCAGGCTAAAGATGACAGGGACCATCCAACTTATTATCAGGGCACAGTTCAAAATCCAGCATCCGTGATGGTATGGGGGTGCATTAGTGCGCATGACGTGGGTAACTTGCATGTCTGTGAAGGCACCATTAATGCAGAACGGTATATACAGGATTTGGAACAACATATGCTGCCATCCAGATGACATATGTTTTTCAGGGAAGGCCTTGCTTATTTCAGCAAGACAACGCCAAACCACCTTCTGCACATTTTACAACAGCAAGGCCTGCCTGCAGTCCTGATCAGGAGGCCCCGAAATCCTATATCAAGCAAGAATGAGAAAACATTTCCCTTTCAAAACTACACCAAGTGGTCTGCTCGGTCTCCTCAGTTCCCAAAACACTTACAGAGTGTTGTTAAAAGGAGAGATGATGAAACCCAGTGGTAAACATGCCCCTGTCCCTACTTTTTTTTTAAATGTGTTGCTGGCATCAAATTCAAAATGAGCATGCATTAAAAAAAAAAATAAAAAATTACACAGCATCCCAACTTTTCTGGAAACGGCAAGTTTACCATAATTTCTTGCACGTTAGCAGCTAGCAAGCTACCACTGTAAGCTAGCTATATAAATTGTGATGATGTTATGTAAGCTAGTTCTTTTAACCATGACTGAGACTGTAACCATGAACATGACTGTTAGCTACAAGATTAGTAGGCAACTGCGCGGTCCGAAAGGGAATTTCATCCACCATGTTTGTCTAATCTTTCATGGAACTCTGTAGTCAGGTGAACAGGATTACAGGAATGCCAAATGCCCTTACGTTTGGCCAAAATAAGGCGCTCAGAGGTTTCTTTTCAAGTTGAACAGCTTACACAAATGCAGCTTAAAAGTGCTGTGCTACCTTCAGATTGAAAAAAAGTTTTTAACCCTTTATATTGCTCATGCATTCCCAGCCAAGATGGCCTACCTCATGGCCCAGATTCAGCCCACACACATAAAGAGCTCAGCCGGGCGTCCTGGTCCACCGGGACCTCCAGGAAAAGAGGGACGCCCTGGACAATCAGGTCCACCTGGAGAGCCTGGTATGCCTGGCCAAAACGGAGCAGAGGGACCCCGAGGTCCAGCAGGTCCTAAAGGTACTTTATAAAACAGGAAATAAGAGTAAACATGGCTTACAGTTTCTGAAATACATGTTTCTTGTGTAGTGCAGCTGTTTTTTTTTTTTTTGTCATTTGGATTTTTTTCACAGGTACAAAGTTGGTTAAACAGGAAATACTGAGGAACAAGAGCTGACTTTGATGTCATTTATTGCTGATTTGCAGGTGAAAGAGGTGCTAGAGGCGAGAAGGGAGAAAATGGTGTTGGACAGAGAGGAGAGCCTGGTCCACCTGGTCCCATTGGTAAAAAACCCTCTTTATTCTTTTTTTTTCATGGCCTATGCTTCCAGTTTTGCAAATTATAAAAAATTCACCAGCAGCTGTCTGAGATCAACTGCCTCTCTGCTCTAGGTCCAGCAGGAATTCCCGGAGATGGTAAAGATGGTCTTCCAGGAGCAACTGGAGCTCAGGGTGAGCCTGGACATCCAGGTCCTCATGGACAACCTGGCCCAGCAGGACCTCCGGGGCAGTGCGACCCCTCTCAGTGTGCCTACTACGCCAGCCTGGCATCACGACCTCACACTAAAAACGTCAAGGGAACCTAAACCTCTCACAGCATGCCTGGGCCTATTTATGAACTTATGAGAACCTAAAGCTTTTCCTGACAAGATCCGGGGAGCTTTGGTTGGGGGGGAAGCTGAGACATTTCTACGTTTTTATGGGTGTGTGTCCTGCCGGTCAGATATTATGGGTAATTTGTTCGCTTGGCGGGAATGGGGAGGGTTTGTACTGTAAGCTAATGGAGGTGAGTAATTTAAAATGTAGCTGATTTTTTTTTTCCATCAGGGAATTTCAGTCAGTTCAGACTAAGATGTATTGTCATGTGTTTTTTTTTTTTTTAATGCTACCTGTAAAGTCTGCTCTATTTCTCTAGGTGGAGAGACTCTAGTAATACCAGACAGAGAGACTGATGATGATATATTAGCCTCAGGTCTTCAATCAGTGTGTGCAGAATCCATTGATCCATTGTTAAGAAGGTCTTTTTTTGGAGTGTGTGTGTATGTGGGTGTGTGTGTGGGGCAATTATCGAGCTAGGAGATTTATCTTCTGGAGTTGTATCGATTTGCGCTGGTCGGTAGTGTGACAGAGGAAGAAGAAAAAAAAAAAAACGAAATATAATCTTCGCACATTGACACTGAGATCGTTAGAGAGCCACTCCGAGATGTTTGTGCATTATAAACCAAAAATTCTACATTGTATTCAAAGGTTATTAATAGGCCTGTAGCTGATTTGCAGATGTTTATGATTAACAAAACTAGTCTCAATCCACTATCCACATAACCCACTATTTCAGGTAGCACCATTTTTCACCCACTTAAGCTAATTATGTTTGTCACTTCTAATTTGTTCTCTAGAGGAGCTTAAGAGCTTTTCTGCTATTTACACAAACGTGACTAATGGCGTGCAGTCGTTCCTTTCACAGCTGAAAAGCTGGTTACTTTTGTACTAGCCACAAAAATAGAGGATATTAAAGGATGTACTCTAATGCACAAGTGCATTGACTCGTAAAGTTTTGTTTGAGTTTCTACGCACACTGCACGTGATGTCTCTTCCAGTTTCTCATTTCTTTTCACTGACACAAAGGGAATGTCCTGCAGGTGATTTGTTTTTAGAACAGTGTGAATTAACACTGTATGGATTATAACAAGTTTCGAATTCTCCATCTAACGTTGATAGCTGTTGATTAACTCAAAGACTTTTCCATATTGAATCTGGAGAACTCATCTGTGAGACTTACCTCTTTCCTATCTGAGGAGAGATGGCAGTGTTTTGATTATCGCCATCTACTGTGCTGGGGTGGAACTGACGCTCTCCTGAATATTTAGAAAGCTAGCATACAGCGTATCATGACTTTTCAGAAGCATCTTGAAGTTGTGCTAGATGCAGTACGGTGTATTTTAATACGAATAGTATTAGTACAAACAAAGGGCCATGTTAAAACGACTAGGGGGCGATAAAGTTAGCTAGGTAGCTTTAGAGTGATATCCCATTCAACAAATGAGCAAACACACGTTAACGTTAAACACGTTAATCGAGTTAGTCGGCTAGCTATAGCTAGCAAACTGGCAATGTTAGCTAGCTAGAGCTAATCCGCTAGCTGTCCATGTTGGTATTCTGCGAAACTGTATTAAATCTACACTGTATTTTATTTTAGATCCAATTCCCATGCCGTAGCTACGTAAACAGTCCAGTTAAATGTTTCCACAAATTACTTTTCATTCACATGACTTCCTCGAACGAAATGACATCATTTCCTGAAACTGAGGCGGAGGCAGGTCTTGCAGGAGAGATGCCCTGAGCGAGGAGATTCATGGCCTAATGTTATTCATCATCTTGAACAATTTTAAGACAATCTAGTGATCAGAGTATCCTCACAGCACAAAGCCTGTTTATTTTTTAATAACTTGTTTGTGCTTGCCCGTGCAATCGAATCCCTGCTGATGGAAAAATGGCAAGTGCTAACGATGTGATATGTTTCGACAAGCTTTGCTCATTACACATTTGCATAGTTATGTAAATTAAGCGCATTTTCAATTTGCAACTAAGCCTAATGCCAGCTCTTTTTTTCCCCCTGCCTCCTGTGCTTGCTCCACAGCTGGTGCCAGTGTTGTTTGACTTTTTTTTGTTGTTGTTGTTTGCTTTATTTTAAAAAAATGTAAACTTGTGTTCATAATTCTTCGCCTCAATCACAGGTTGCATTAAATTATTTTAATGAACTACCAGTACAGGCTTTTTAAATTGTGCATGGTAAAGTCTACCTGTTTATACTGATTAACTGGTGCTAACGTTAGCAAGGACAATGCATATGTATGTATTTGAAGAGAATATACATTGTAATAAAATGTGGATCAGGTACATTTTATAGAAGCGTGTTTTCACTGTCGATGCTCGATACTCCTTCAGTTCGTGGTGAGCAAATTTCTTTTCAGGTTTTCCACTAAAATCTACGTCCAAGTCCGAAATGTAGAGACAGGAACAGTGCTGCATCACAGTTTCAGAAGTTGTATTAATCTGAACTGACTGGTTTGCATGTTAAGCTTTTCTCTTGTAGTGTCAATGTTTACATGTATGAAAGTTATGCGTATTCAGAACCGGCTCACGCGGCTGCTTAAGCCGATTATCTGGCTTCTCCATTCGGATGTAAAATCACCTGCAAACAACGAGATGCGTATTTTATATTTGGGACGTTCTCAGTGCAAGCATTCACGCCACAAACGTGAGCTAATTACAATACTCCAGTCCTGTGAAAGTCTAGGTTTATATATTAATAGCCATAAAGACACGTTCCTGGAAAGGAGGAACAGGAAGTGATGTGACAAGCCAACGAACCAATCGTGTTACTCAACATGATTACTGTAATTTCAAGAGGAGCAGGGATCGGATCTCTGGACAACACTAAGGCTGGAAAAGAGCGTTCACATATTTTTGCAAAATCATGATATAGCATTACAAAATAATTCGTACGCTACTATAGAATAAACAGCTAGTTCAGTGTTTAAAGAATATCAAGACATTCAGTGTTTGGTTGGTGGTGGACAATTTTTATTTCAGTATTCCAATTGTTGCTCCAAAGTGTTGTAGCTTAGCTCCTGGTACGTTCACTGACATTATCCACGAACACATTGTTAAAAAAACAAATCTACGAGTTAAATCTAAGGCACTTTCTGTAGGTTGGTCAAAACCGCCACACACCTTGTTCTACTTTTCCACTGCGTTTAAGACAGGCTCAGCGCTCCAGCTCGGGAGTGTCTTCACTAAGTCTGGGATGTAAGTTTTAAACCATCTGTCGTTCACTGTATCTGTAATCCTAACCACGTATTCACATTATTATTAAAAAAAAAAAAAATAGAAAACTGTCTAATTGTTTATTCTCGTGTATGTACAAGTCACAGAAATGAACTGGTCAAAGAGTCTCCATGCTGCTGTCAGGAATGTGGATCATAACGTCGACATCTGAGTCTCTTCAAGCTTATCAGATCCGCTCTCGATGACGATGATGATGATGATAGATGAAGGTGTCTGTCAGGTTCACGGGCCCTTGACGCTGATGGGTTTTTTCCCGCTCACTACGTAAAGGGGCTGAGGCCTGAAGCAGTCCGAGGGGTCACACATGCCAGGGGCACCAGGAGGTCCTCTGCTGCCTGGGGTGCCTGGGACACCCGGAGTGCCCGCTTCTCCTCGGGCGCCGTCGTGGCCGTCTTTCCCGACTCCGGCCTTCCCGGGAGGTCCTGCGTCAAAGCCAAACCAAACCCGGTGTCAACTGGCCACACAGACACAGCACTACACTTCTGTGCATTTACTATTGTATCTTAATTACTTATTTATTTCATTATTTACTCTCTCTCTCTCTCTCTCTCTCTCTCTCTCTCCTCTTTATCTTTATATTTATTTATTCATTTTTAGGATTTTTTTTTTTAAATTTTCCGCTCCTTTATAGAATGTTTGTTTTTATTTTTTCCTCTTTTTTTTATCCAATTTTTTTTTTTTTTACATTTTTAAATAATTTCATAATTCAACTTTAACGTTTAACGTTAACGATTAACGTTTTTAAATATTTATATATAATGTGTTAAAGGTTATTATTGTTATTAATATTATTAATAACAGATAATTGATTATATAGGAAAAATCAGCGATCTGTAGCATCTTTCCACAAACAGTTCTACTATTTATGAAATCGAACGTGTTTTTTTTTTAATGATTCACAGTTTACACGTTAGCACTGACGACTCGTCCTGCACTTCAGGGTGTGTGCTGAATTTATGAGTTATGAGTTATGAGTCGATGGGCGGGGCTTGTCTTGACTGCACACATTTACTCATTTGGTATCTGCTTTTATGGATTTACCTTGAACTCCCGGCTCTCCAGGTGGTCCTTGGACTCCAACACCATTATCTCCTTTGTCGCCTTTTGGCCCAGCGTCACCTATCAAACACACACACACACACACACACACACACACACACACACACACTCAACATTACACTCTCTCTGAAAGCAATACATTTCAGACGAATTGCTGCTTTCTTCCTTTTTTCTGGCTGAGTGAAGCGGCACCTTTAGGTCCTTGTTTTCCGGGTAAGCCGTAGAAGCCTGGAGGCCCCTGAGGGCCCGGAGGCCCCATCGCTCCGACTCCTCCAGCAGCCCCAGCAGGTCCAGGGGGTCCAGGCGGACCTGCAGGTCCGGGGGTACCGGGGGCGCCGAGGGGCAGAGGCCTCTTCACCAGTTCCTTCTTATAAGCATCCAGATGTTCTGTAGAAAAGGAAACGAATGAAAAATAACCATTAAAACATCAGCTTCAAAAATTAGTATTAGTAGAGAAATAACCTACATTACAACTCATTATAATTGTAAATATTATCATCTAAAAGATAAAAAAAAAAACGCACCTTCAACCACAGCAGAACAAATCTGACGAATCTTCTCATCGTTCAGTTTGGGACCCTAAAGAAGAGAATCAGACAGAAATATTAATATTCATTCCTATACATCAAATATCTGTATATATACACAATATTA
>JAKKZN010000009.1:1705650-1712437 GCA_033441825.1 Pangasius elongatus | reverse complement strand
AGAAACATTAGTGTCTGAGGGAGGGAAGGAGAGGATGAGTTGAGTGTCATCTGCATAGCAGTGGTATGAAAACCCATAAGAGGATATGACCGCACCAAGAGATCAGGTATAAAGGTAGAACAGGAGAGGACCAAGTACTGAGCCTTGTGGAACACCAGTGGAGAGTCTGCGGAGAGCAGATGTGGATCCCCTCCATGTCATCTGATATGACCGTCCTTCCAGGTAGGAAGCAGACCACTGCCATGCTGCAACACGAATTCCTAGGCTCATGAGGGTGGACAAGAGAGTCTTGTGGTTCACTGTGTCACTGTGTCAACTGTGTCAAGGTCTCAACTCGCCTGATTTCAATTATCCACAGAGCCTATGTGCACAGACTGAACATTCACTCACTGTGAATTGCTCAGTGTTGTTTACTCACCTAATGTGCCAAGCCTTGTCTCCCATATGTTTATTTAGTGTTTGGATTCTTGGTTTTCTGGCTTTGCCCTGTTTACCCTGTTTGCTGATCACCTGACCATTTGCCTGTTCTTGACCACAACATTTTCTTGACTTTTGGATTTGTTTGCCTGTCTTTCTGAAAACTATAAAGCACTTCCTGCAACTGAGGCTGTCTTTGCCATCTGGCATAAAAAATATTCTATTCTATTATATTCTAGTACTATTTTATAGGTATTACAGTCACCTTCAATGAATATGCTGTAAAACCTTGCCCCTTTTCTGACACAGACTTCACCTCAGCACTGATTGTTGTTTCCTCATTTTAATTACTAATACTCATTAGCACTCATTCTTGCTACACGTCAATTATCTCATCCCAAACACAGTTCTGTAAATTATTTATTACATTTTTAATTAATTAGCAGTGAAACAACAGCCGACGCTCTCTGGAAGCCTAATTAACAGGCTCTCTACTGGCAGGCGGATAATAGCGATTATGTATGCGTAAATTATGCAGTGGCAGGAAATAAAATTCAGATTAGCATGCAGTAACCTGCGCCGCCTCTTAATTGTGCTTCTGAGCTTAATTATCTTAAAAAGAGGTAAATAACAATATGATTACAACTCATCAACTCGTAGGCTTTCCAGGCCCATCACAGGAGGCAGAGGCAGAGCCAAGTGTCATCAGCGCTCATTAGCTAATGAATAGTGATTACTATGAAATTACTTAATCTTTCTTTTCTCTCTCTTTCTTAATCAACAGCATATGATTGTCAGGAGAAATATTTCACCCGACAGCTCTCCACTTCCATTTACTCTCTCCCGCCCCCACCGTGCACTCTCTCTCCCTCTGCAAAATTAATGCACCATCTCATTTTCATAATGGAGGCCAGTGTTTGTCCATAATCATGATGCGTTTACTCAGAAAAGCTTTTTTGCACCTGCCTTCATCTCCTCGGGTTCACTCCGTAATCAGAAATCTTAATGCTGGACATCTTTGACCTCCCATGGGAGAAATGTATTGCTTAAACAATGATGCAGTAATTTATAAAAAAAAAAAAAAAAAGATGAAAACTGAAAGTTTAAAAAAAGGTTTACATATTAATACACTAGAAAAACAAAGACATAAGAAATAAAAATGAAAACAGAATGTTAAAAAACTTGTTAAAACAATGTAGAATGTTAAAAAACGTCTCTGGCACAGGTAGGGGGTTATGTAAGATGCTCTTGCAGAGTGCTGAGTGAAAGATGGATTTGAATTTTAAATCACTGCAGACATGGAATAATATTCTAATAACTGATTAACTGATGACTTGATAACTAGTAGGAGTCGACCACCCATGCTCATCACTAGTTTCCACGAACAAACTTCAGAGAAAACTTGGAAACCAGACAGTAGGAACATTGGTTTGGTTCTTAGAAAGTTTGAATGGGAGACCATACAGTATGATCTGGACACACAAGCTTTGGAGAATTATGGGCTAGAAATATTTTTAGAAAAATACTATATTGGGAATATGCTCCCAAGGCGCTAATGGAAACTGTGGGACATTGGAAACATAAAACCCCTTGAAAATAGAGCCTTGGAAACACAAGACTTTGGAAACATAGGGCAATGGAAACATAAGACGATTAGAACATAGGATTTTGGGAACATGGGGAATGCTTTGGAAGCGTAGGACTTGGGGAACATAAGACTGTGGGGACGGAGAGCCTTGGGAGCATAGAACTGTCGGAACATAAGATTATTAGAGCCTTGGAAATATAGGAATTTGGAAATATACGGCTATAGGAAAGTACACTATATGACCAGACGTTTGTGGACAACTGGCCATGAGACCCATGTGGTTCTTCCCTAAACTGTTGCCACAAAGTTGGAAGCACATGATTGTATAGAATGTCTTTGTATGCTGTAGCTCTACAATTTCCTTAACTAAGAGGCCCAAACCTGTTCCTGCATGACAATGCCCCTGTGCACAAAGTGACGTCCATGAAGACATGGTTCTCCCCAGGCCTCCTCCCCTGACAACAGTGCTTAACCTCACAAATACTCTTGTAGATGAATGGGCCCAAACACCCACAACAATGTTTCAAAATCTAGTGGAAACCCTTCCCAGAAGGGCAGAGGAAAGAATGACTCCATATTAATGACCATAGTTTTGGAGCAGAATGTTCAACAAGCATAGTCAGGTGTCAACATACTTTTGGCCATATAGTGTAAGAAGATGGGAACATAGTACTAAGAAATACAGGCCATGGAGAACATTGGTCTATGGGAATGTAGATCCTTGTCAAATATAGGTATATAAAACCAGGTGAACACTGGACTCAGGTAACATAGGACTATGGGAACATAAGGCCCTGGGAACATACAGTAAGACTATAGAAACATACAGCCTTGGGAACTTAGGACTTCGGGAACTTAGAACCTGGAAATCTGTGGATGTAGTACTCAAGAAAAGTAGAACCATGGGAACATATGACAATGGGAACCTAGAACCTTGTGAACACAGGACTATGGCAACATAAAAAGTCTTGAGAATGAGATTATGGGAAAGTAGAGTATTGGGAAACAGAATGGTGTGAAAACCAAAACATCCTGTGAGTGGAGGGTCTGCAGGCTGAAACACCTTGTTGATGAGCGAGATCAGAGGAGAATGACCAGACTGGTCTGAGCTGACAGGAAATCTATAGTGACTCAAATAATCATTCTTTACAACCGTGGTGAGCAGAAAAGCATCTCAGAATGCACAACACATCAAACCTTGAGGGGGATGAGCTACAACAGCAGAAGGCCACATCAGGTTCCACTCCTGTCAGCCAAGAACAGGAATCTGAGGCTATCATGTGCACAGACTCACTCACACTGGACTGCTGAAGATTAGAAAAGAAAAACCTGGTCTTTTTCCAGTCTTCAACTGTCCAGTTTCAGCGAGTTACTATATCCTTCCTGGCAGCTTGACCCAGTTTGGCCATTTTCCTCTGATCTTCAACAAGGTGTTTCAGCCAGCAGACCCTCTGCTCACAGGATGTTTTTTTTGGTTGTTTTTCGCACCATTCTGTGTAAACTCTAGAGACTGTTGTGTGTGAAAATCCCAATATATCAGCCGGTTCTGAAATACTCAAACCAGCCCATCTGGAACCAACATCAATGCCACAGTTAAAGTCACAGAGATCACACTTTTTCTTCATTCTGATGTTTGATGTGAACATTAACTGAAGCTCTTCATATGTATCTGCAAAATTTTATCTTTATGAGTGAATGATTGGAGAGCTGGCACAGGTGTTCCTATTAAAGTGAAAGGAGAGTGTAGGCAATGGGAATGTAAGGCTTTGGGAACAGAGGCCAATGGGAATGTAAGGCTTTGGGAACAGAGGCCAATGGGAATGTAAGGCTTTGGGAACAGAGGCCAATGGGAATGTAAGGCTTTGGGAACAGAGGACAATGGGAATGTAAGGCTTTGGGAACAGAGGACAATGGGAATGTTGGTTTGTCCCCTCTCATACAGAGAGGCTGTGTGTGTATTGACAGAATTCCGAGTGTGGTTTGTACTCTGGAGAATCGCACTGTCTGTAAAATCCGATCCTTCATCACTTTTTGCTGAGAACACTGGCGCAGAACCCCACACGCAGCTCATTAATAACACTCTTTTCACCTCTTACGTGACCTCAGAACAATCGATGGTGGTGTTTTGGGTGCAGTGTCTGTATGAAAAATGGCATGAATGTGAGTGGGCTGATGGAGACGAATGTCTGTGCTGGTTGAGGTCAATTCCACTCCGGCTATCTGAGAAACTCTTTATCTCTGTCTTTCTCTTGTTCTCTTCTCCCTCATGTGTCGTGGTATTTGTCATGCTGGATAAGAAATCCATGGCCGGGAGTGTTGGCGGCGTGTAATAGATTCCCACTGCCGCGACCTCTGACCTGTGACTCATTAAGGTGTAATACAGGGTGACGTAGCGCCAATTTATCTTCCCACCAAGGGTGTTTAAAGCGCAGCCGATCAATGGTACAGTGGTTCGCTTGTGCTGCGTGTCATTGTTTTTAATGAAATATAGATTCGAGACTGTTAAACACACTTGCCGGGGCCGGAGTGGAAGCAAGTGTGGGGCTCGCTTTTCTTTCCAGCCCTAAATAAAGCCATCCATTTAAAAACCGAAAGGAATCAATACAAGGTGAAGCTAACACGCCTTTCGCGAATGTGAGCACTGTTTCGCATGGGCCGGGATAATAAATCAGGGCAGAGAGAGAGCAGTGTGTGTGTGTGTGTGTGTGTGTTCAACAACTTATTCTCTCTGGAGCTTCATTACCCATCACTGTGTGTTAACTTGAAAAATCCCAAACTGAATAGCATCATGTGTCACTCCAACTAATGAGTCTGTCTGTGAAACACAGTTTTGCTACTTCTGTTCTTCTTCTTCTTCTTCTTCTTCTTCTTCTTTCGGCTTTTCCCTTCAGGGGTCTCCACAGCGAATCATCACTCTCCNGCAGCTCCATGTCCAACATTCTCCTACCAATATACTCACTCTCCCTCCTCTGAACATGTCCAAACCATCTTAATCTTCTGTTACTTATTTTTATTATTTTATCTTTGGAACCTCAGGACCAAAGATAATCCTGGATCCTGGATTTTAATTGGTCAGAAGGTGGTGATTAATTCTCGGTGTTGTTTGTGTTGTAACAGCTCATTCACAGTGACTCATGCTAATGGGTCACGGATGGAGACGTTTATTTAACATTTGTGGAAGGAGTCTCCAGTGCCGGTGCTTTGTAACAGTCAGAGGTGAAGGTGTTCGCAGCATCTTCAGGGCAGAACATTTTACGCTCGGCGCTAGCTCTGTAGCACGAAAAGGTGCGTTTTTGTTTTTTTAATTTCAGGAGAAAGAAACCGTCCTTGGAGAAAAGTCACACAAACTTCACACGTGAATAATCGCACGATTCATTTATATTTTCACGTGATTTTAACACACGATTCATTCATATTCACGTGAGATTCTTTCACACATGATTCCTTTATTTTCACTTGATTCTTTTTGCATGATTAATTTTACACGTGACGACTTTTGAAGAAGATAATGAAAAATATGAAGATAAGATAAGATAAGATAAGATAAGATAAGACTTTGTGATGCTTTGACACAATTCATTTATTTTCCAATGCGATTCTTTTACACGATTCATTTATTCTCACGTGATTTTGACACATGATTCATTTACGTCACGTGGTTTTGATGCGTGACTCATTTATTTCCACACATGGCTTTTTGATGTCAGATTTGTCAGATGGTTGAGTTCACGTGCGATTTCAGGGCATGACATGTTGAAGAGGTTGCTCACACGAATCACCTGTGAAGTGTACGTGACCGTTCGTTAGGACAGGATTAACACGTTGTAGAGTTTTGAATGTTTTTCTTCATAAAAGTTGGATGGAGAGTTGGGACCTTAACCAGGCCGTAATGTTTGACCTGATGGGAAACAAACAACGTCAAAACTACAGCTAATTTCAGCATCCGCTCGACAGCCTCATTAATCAGCCTTCATTAACTTCTGTGTGTGTGTGTGTGTGTGTGTGTGTGTGTGTGTGTGTGTGTGTGTGTGTGTGTGTGTTTAGACACTGCAGGCTCTCTCTGGGTGCCAAATGTGTGATTACAGTGAAGAAGCCTCGCTGTAATTGCAGTGTTCTCATGTCAAACACTCAACATCGTAAACATGTCCAGGATTGTCCAGCTGGGGCGATAATGACACACACACACACACACACACACACACACACACACACACACACACACACATGATTAATTATAACATGCCATCACGGAGACATCCATCTCACACACACAGACACACACACACATACTGAGTGCTATCACGTGTAATGCTTCTGTCAAAAACCATCATAAAGCCTTGTGGCTAGCCAGTGGACAGCTAAGTGGAATAAATGGGTGTGTAAGAGCAGGTTGAGCCACAAAGTCAGCCGTGTCAATGACAACAAGGCGACACACACACACACACACACACACACACACACACACACTGGCATCAATGTCTAAACCAAGAATGCTATGTTGGGGATTAATAAATGGTTAAACAAAAAAAATAAATCTTGAGGAAGAACAAATCTCACACACACACACACACACACACACACACACACACACACACACACACACACACACACACACACACACACACAGATTAAGCGCTTGAATGATAATGCTAGCATGTGGAGTGATGATAACCTTTCAGCTGATTATTCCAATTACCACACAGCTAAAGGGAGAAATGTTTTCTGTTTACACACATGATCTGTTTATTGACACACACCAGCTAATGCTGCGCATACCTGCTG
>JAKKZN010000009.1:1628928-1641025 GCA_033441825.1 Pangasius elongatus | reverse complement strand
TTTTGTTTAATTTTCAGTCTGATCTAATTAAAATAAATAAACAACTCTGCCCTCGTGCTCTCCTTTTTACAGAGTCTGAAATGATTTTTTTTCTTCTTCTGAGGAACAGCTGGGTTTCCTTTCATCTTCTTGTCTTTCCCTCTCACTGTCACCTTCATTGAATATAATTATGCTTTCTTTGCTTTTCATATTCAAGCGGGCCGTAGTGCTTTGTGAGTGTGAGTACACGTGTGTGTGTGTGTGTGTGTGTGCACGTGTGTGTGTGTGTGAGGAGACACAAGTTTTACTTTTCCTTCTTTTCATCCTCTGAAAGAGTTTTTCCCTCATGATTTATTCAGGCAGTTACAGTGCAGATGGATGCCACACATGGAGGAGAGACCTCGCGATTAAAAATAACCATGTGAGACTGTCTCTGACTGCTGGAGAGGAAAGAGGAGGTGACGTTCAGATAAAGTTTTGAGTGAGGCACACACACACACACACACACACACACACACACACACACACAGACTGAACATGCTACAGCACTCATCACACTCATCCTTTACTATCTTCATGAGGGAGGTGTGTTAACTAGTTTAGCTGTAAAGCAGAAACACTGGAGCTGAAGTTTAGCTCCAGCTCATATTGCTGGAACTGACCGCAGGTAGGAGTGAAAGTTGTGAGTGAGGAGCTGGAGAAGCTCGCGCTATAGGATGGGTGTGAGGAACCGTTCAGGCCAGATGTTTGGATGATCGGAGTCCAGAGCTCACCGGCGCGGCGGAGTGGAGCTGGAGTACTGCGTGACTGGATGCTGTAGACGATATCGCTGCCTTCACTCGGTGCTGTATTTCTCGGGGAAAACAAAGCCAATCGCTGTTCTGATTGCTGGAACTGCTCACATTTAGGTGAAATAGCGGCTCTCTGAAGTGCGCAGCGTGATGTTCCGTCACACACACGGTCGGATGCGACTGCTCTCAGTGTGTGTCGTGTCGTTTACATGTGGGGTTTATTAGGATTTGATTAGATCTAGCAGGGCGTCGGAGGGAGTGCGTAAACGGGCCATAATTCAATAAGGATGAGTTGTGTGACTTCAGCCAAGAGGGAAGCATTTGTTCACCGTGTGTGTGCGTGTGTGAGTGTGTGTGTGTGTGTGTGTGTATCAGGGAGCCAAGCATACCGCTGAGATGTTGTGGGTGGAGCTAAAAACACTGCTGAGCACTGATTGATCGAATGGCATCACTATAGAATCATAATGATCACGCAACTGTGATAGATAGATAGATAGATAGATAGATAGATAGATAGATAGATAAAGACAGGGAGACAGACAGAAAGAGAGAGAGAGAGAGAGTGAGAGAGAAATGGAGCATCTGGAACCTAAAGTGAGTGTTTCATTTGTATGCGTGAGTGTGGTGAGGAGACGTGTTGTGAGAAGATAAGAGACACCCTCAGAGGCCTTAGACACACACACACACACACACACACACACACACACACACACACACACACACACACACACACATCCCCTCCTGGCTCCTGTGTGCTTTGTAAGTCAGTAAGTAGATCTGGGATCATATCGCAGCTCAGATCAGGCTGTCCGGGAGAAACCAGTCTGCTGTGTGTGTGTGTGTGTGTGTGTGTGTGTGTGTGTGTGTGTGTGTGTGTGTGTATTTGAATACAGCTAACCCAACAGGCCACACACACCAAATTCAAATCCCTTCTTTCCGACCGCAGTCATTACCATGGCTTTATCCTGTAGATTAATTCCACACAAATTGTTCTTTGTATGAAGGAGGATAAAGAGACACTCCGTCAGTATCAGTCCTCCGATATCACTGGAGCAGAGGACTGCTCGTGGAGAACCTTCTGGATCCAAGTGCGATTTGTAAACCAAGGGGTCACACACATTAGTGGGCGAAAAAAAGTGTCAGGTGATCATTTTACTTTCTGCACGCGGAGCCGTGATTGGGTTTGCCTGACTCTGTAAAGTGACAAAAGAGTGTATGTAGCTAATACAGTTAGCCTGCTTTGCAAATCTGACAACAAAGCTAGCATGTAATGCATAATTCAGACTTAAATACATTTAAAACAAAAGGTGTGTGTGTGTGTGTGTGTGTGTGTGTGTGTGTGTGTGTGTGTGTGTGTGTGTGTGTGTGACGTATAGTGGGCTGTAGGATGAACAGTTTGGGTACTACCATTTCTCATCAGAACTAAAACAAACCTCTAGATAGACCACAAGAGACAACAGTAGCCGCTAGCAGTCTCTACATACTCAGGCAGTCGTGGCCTAATGGTCTGAGAGTCGGACTTGTAACCTGAAGGTGAGCCTGAAGGTCGTGGGTTTGAGGGGGTTACAATCCGGCAGGGACTGTAGGTGGGGGAGTGAATGACCAGTGCTCTCTTCAACACCACGACTGAGGTGAGACCCTGGAGCAAGGCACCGATCCCCCAACTGCTCCCCTCACAAGTGTGTGTGTGTGTGTGTGTGTGTGTGTGTGTGTGTGTGTGTGTGTGTGTGTGTATTATGGAGGATGGCAAGTAGCTTAAATTAGTACAGTGGGAAACAAATAAGGAAGAAGGGAAATGAAAAGGGTCAGAGTGGAGACGCAGTGTGTGGAACACGAAGGAGGTCAGAAGAGGAGGAGAAATGAAAGCATTCCCAGCTTAAGGAGGAAAACAGGTCGAAGTGGAAGAGTCAGTGGATCAGTGTTAAGAGACTCTAAAACTGGCAAAAGTCCAAAAAAAATAAGGAGCTGCTGCATTTGATTATAATTATAATGTATATGTGTGTTCCTGTAACACAGAGGTGTTTAAACTGGGAGAGTACTGAAGGGGGTGAGGGTGAGGGTCAAGATGGAAAAGCTCTGCATTTTAACATCAGTGTACATCTGCGCAGCTATTTTGGCCTCTCGGATATTAATTGACACTCTCTGGAGGCCACGCCCACTTCCCCCCATCTGCCATTAATAATGGTTCAGCCCGTGCTCATGGCGCTCGAAAGATGCGCTGATGTAGCACTCTCACTTTAAATGGAAAATGTTTTAAGTTCACTGAAAGTGCTAAAAAAAAAAAAGACACCTTCTGAAGCAGGCTGAGAATTTTTGATGGCAAGGAAGTGGACCTCATCATCACTTCGCACACTTCCTGTTTGCTAACAAACTTCCACTGCCTCTGCTAGAAAAGCCTGTGGCAGCTGCTACAAACATAAGTGTGTCAAATTATGCACAAATTGAATATGTACCATACTGGCAGATGTATTTATCCAAAGCAAATCCAGGCTGTTAAAAACATCTTTCTCGTCTTTTCACATCTTACATGTGAGCCTGTAGAGCTCCTGATCTGCGCAGTGGCTCATTATGAGGTCTAATTAAAGCGACGAGTGTTCCTCGCCATCCCCGGGACAGCCATGGCCTCCGATGAGCCTCTCAGGTATCAGCCCCGAGCTCTTCAGGGGGTTCTTTATGAAATCTGGTCTGTGTGGCAGGATGGCCGTCATATCCACCCTCTTAATCACATTCCAGGGGAATTTATTTTGGCCCGGATAAGAGATTAGGAAGACGGTATGGCTCCGGTTGC
This sequence comes from Pangasius elongatus, assembly GCA_033441825.1. Classification (NCBI taxonomy): domain Eukaryota; kingdom Metazoa; phylum Chordata; class Actinopteri; order Siluriformes; family Pangasiidae; genus Pangasius; species Pangasius elongatus. Next base: position 1,637,467 of record JAKKZN010000009.1, on the reverse strand, counting down.
TGCCGGTTTAATGAAGGGGTAACAGGAGTCGGGGAAGAGGATGTCGGCGAGGAGGAGGAGGAGGAGGAGGAGGTCAAGGAGCAGCGAGAGGGAGAAATCTAAAGCGAGGATTTATCGTTCCTGCCAGCGTGGAGACGCCGAGGGCAGAAGACTGCGATTCAGAACAGAAAATAAGATCTGCTGTTAAGGAGAACTGAGAGTAAATGAAATGCACACCATGCTCCACTTAACAGCCAATAGCTGTTTACTTTTAAACTCCAGCTATGAGGTTAATGTCGCTAGCAGAATTCATTGCTTGCGTTCACATTCGATACCGGGCCATAACCTGAGACGCACTTTCACGTGATTTTCCTCATAACCCCATGTTGCTGACATAATCACGACGTGTGTAAGTGTGTAAGAGTAAGTGGATAGACAGCCCTAAGTTACACCTTGGTGTGAATGCGTATGTGAATAGGTGTGTATGGTGCCCAGTGTGAGCACAGAGTGAGATAGCCTCTGGATCCACTGCGTCTCTGACCGGGATAACGCTCTTACAAATGATGGAGATGAAATGAATGATCAACCCGAGCATGAGGCTTCCATAGTAGCAGCTTCGTTCTTCTCGAGCTCTAGGGATTCGTTTAATCGTGACCTGACTCAGACACTGATCTGAAGTGATTCAGTCACATCATCAGCTATCCCAATGTGCCTGTGAGAACTTCCCCTCACTAATCCCTCCACTCATGAATTACGAGTGTAAGAAAGCGAGCATGCAGGCACGGCAGGGATTTAATCTGTACACGCAGCTAGGAACGAAGCTCGCTGTGAAATAAAAGCATTCCGGTATGATCCTCTCTTGATAATAAACAGACAAAAATAAAAAGACAAACAGCCCTGGGGAAGTAAACACAAGCTCTCGCGTGCGTTTGCTCGCATGTTTACATGCTCGTCTGTAGAGACGAGGTTAGCCGAGCCCTGATTTGCATCCACGCTGCTGTATACATCATTAAGCAGATGTTCTGGAGTGTGTTTGTGCTCGCGAGCTTCGGGTTACAGCATGCGTTCGGGTACGTTCGAGGTGACGAGGTGACGAGGGAGCAGGTGGCGCAGGTTTTGTGCGCCATGACCTCGGCACGTTGCTGTGTGCTGACCCTTGAACCACGTCATCAGATGTGGTTATATATATCAGGGAATCGATTCCTTTACAGATCGCGTCCTCCACCTTGTTTTACCTAACTCGCTAGTCAAGTCACTGACTCGGAATTTCTGCTGGTTGCCATGGTTTCCTTGCTAGCACTCTCTAGTGAAGTCTTCACATGTGTGTTCTTTCTTTCTACCTAGGTCAAAACAGCTAATGTTGGCACGCAAACATTGTAAACACTTTTCATGATTTATGCTAACACTTAGCTACAGACTGTGCGCTAACCCTGCTCACTCGGGATTTCTACAGTCTCAGTAACATTCCTCCAAACATCTTAATTTCAAGTTCTCCGTCACCTTGACCAGAGTGGAATATCTGATACCTCCTGATTCTTCACTGAAAATAGACCTTTAAGTGCCTGGGCCCCTTGAGTGGCACTATCTTACCACTTCAGAAGTTCGGATTTGACCAATTTGCCAGACCTTAATAACCCCCAAGCTGATGTCTAGAGCCATTAACCACCAAGACTTTTTTTTTCTTGGCATACTTCCTTTTAAAGCCTCTCACTGGACAGTTAGCCTCTCCCCAGTTAGCGCTCAACTATGGAGGAAGCTTCCCTGCTGGATAGCTGTTGTGTGAATTAGCACATCTTATCTTCAGTAAGCGTTTTAATCCTGGGCAGGGTTTTGGTGGATCTGGAGGCTATCCCGGGAACAGCGGGTGGGTATACATCCTACCTGAGGTCCCTGAGAATAACACGGGAAGCCGAGCTCAGGGTTGAACCAGGAACCCTGGAGCTATGAAGCAGCAACACTACCTACTGCACCCCAGCGCCACCATGGACAGGAGCTGACAATGACTAAATGGACTTTTTCTCCGTTCAGATTAAAAACAAAGCCTTGGTTGACCTGTTCAATAATCCATAGCTTGCTTTAGTTTGTAGCAGCCCTTTAAGTAATGGCCGTGAAAGATCTCTGCTCTATGTGCTGTGTGAAAGAGTGAATTATTTTGTTAGGACTGGACTGTGTTAGAGCAGCTCTCATGCACACGGTTGAATAAGAGCCCAGAATACCTAGTGTTGATGAATATTCTAAGAAAATTCAGCCCAACAAGAGATCCCAGACCTTTACCCTTCAGCTGCTCAGCTCTGTGCTGGAGATTGGTGGGTTTTTTTAATCCATCTGAGAAAACTCTTTGAGATTTATAACACGGCTCCAGCAGCCTTGACTTGACGATGCTACACATCTCGCAACCTGGATGATTGAAGCCCTTCATGAACAACCTTCATCAGACAGCTGAGTCAGCATTTTCTAAAGCCAAGGCCGAATGCCTGAGTGCAGAATGTTTTCTTTCTTTTTTTTCCCCCTCAAATCCTGCTTTGGCTGTTTGAGGAAACTTTGTATGAAACTAAAATCTTTCTCTAAGAACATCCCGTTCACACACCGGTCACTGGATCCTAACTGTTCTACCATAGCACATATTGAATATATATATAAGGTGCTGATCATTCACTCACGTATTCTCCGTACGAGTCTTGCACTACGGGGGGCGGCGGTCTGTATCCCACAGGGGGCGGAGCTCCACGTCCTCTCTGCGCTCTCCCCCTGTTGGACGGAAGCCTGCTCGGTGGAGCTCCTCTGGGTGCCGCCCCTCGAGGAACCGCAGCCTGGGGTGGAGGAACACCTCCTCTACTCCTGCGAACACCACAGACATCCCGGCTGACTAGCAAATGTCTCGTTTAGATACTGAATAATCATCATAATCATGTATATTCATTTTTATACATATTTTTTATTTGAGGTATTTTATTTCTTCAGTCATATATATATATATACATATATACATATATACATATATATATGACACGCTCATGAAAGTGTGAAAAAAAGGGAAAGCGGAGAGAAAAATCGAACCATCGTACTAATTACGCCGAGACAGAGAGGTGCTAAATGCTCGTGACTGAAAACAGAAGCCTGAGAAAAGCACACACACAAATTTTCTGCTATTTATTTCCATGTAGAAATGCCAGCAAGCCTAAAAAAACGATGATGGGAAAAAAATATATATATATATGTATCGAAGTTAAATGCGAATTATATCTGCAAAGCCATTAGCTTCTGCATGGCCAAGCTCTCGGGATGCAGCAGCGGAGGCTGCTTCTGTAGGAGGTGAGTAGGAGGAGGACGTGACTGTCTATCTGCAGCCTCAAACTCTCGGCATGGTAAAGAGCTGGACCCAAGCCAAGACTCGCAGTCGGAGCGAACCGGACGGGTGTAACGTATCCCTCATGTGCTGTAGAGCACGGAAAAAACAACCTGCGCTTCCTAGTCCAGAACGTAAACGACTTCGCTCTTAAATACAGCATGTTACTCATATGCTTTAGTAGCCTCAGGTTTAGATTACTGTTTACCCGGCGTCTACTTCCTCCTTCGACTGCGACCTGCAAGTCGTGTTTTGCAGGCAGATGAAGACTGGTCTGTTGAAGCCTCCGTCCTGTACGTGACGCTCCTTCACTCCTTCACTCCTTCACACAGCGAGTATTTTCAAACCTGTAAACCATCGCTACTCCACAAGCTGCTGTTAAACACCGGAAGCGTGCGGCGGCCTGGGAAAACCCATGGACATTTGCTACTTTATATACTTCTGAAAAAGACTGAAACACGTTTCCTTGGAGGCGTGTCGCTCAACGAGACGTAACGTCCTAGCATCCTAAGATCATTTCTTCAGCAGCCAAAATCCTGTGATCAAAGTCTTTCACCCCAATCGCACCAATCGCATTCGAATGATTTTACACCGTACTTCCGAAATTTGGAAGCCAAATTTCTAGCTCATGTCTAACTCATGAAAATCCTCATAACTACTGACGAACAGCTTTAGGGAGAATAAAACAATGCCGAACCAGAACCCCTTTTACCTTCAGACAAACTCTAGCAATGTGGTCTTGGTTAGCATTAGCTAGTGAGGGTTCAGGGTGCTAGCAAGCCAGCTAACTCATCACAGCCAGTTTGTAGCCAGGGTCGTCCTCCTGAGAACATCCTGACTTTCTTTCTTCTTCTTCGGATTTTATCTGCAAAGTCAGCTCAGTCAGACCCAGATGGGGATGAGTTCCCTTTCGAGCCTGGTTCCGTCCCCAGGTTTCTTCCTCATGCCGTCTCGGGGAGCTCACCACCGTCGCCTCAGGCTCACCGCCGCCGCCTCTGGCTCACCGCCGCCGCCTCAGGCTCACCACCACCGGCTCACCACCGCCGCCTCAGGCTCACCACCACCGGCTCACCACCGCCGCCTCAGGCTCACCACCGCCGCCTCTGGCTCACCGCCGCCGCCTCTGGCTCACCGCCGCCGCCTCAGGCTCGCTCAGCAGGGATAAATTTCAATCTATTTATCCGGATTTGTGTAAAAGCTGTTTTGTGAGAATGTCCATTGTTAAAAGTGCCATATAAATAAAATTGAATTGAAATTGATTTTTTTTTCTTCCCTTCCTTTTCCTCTTTGTGCTCGCGCTTGTTAGCGAAGCGGTCGTTTATTCTCCTCAGCGCACACCGGCTTCGTCTCGGGCCTGGATGTTCATCCACCTTCCGTCATTCTTAACCTTCTCGCCATCTTATTTAGACCTGAGAGCGTCGCCGATAAAAAACCTCGCAATCGATTTTGGCGTCTTTTTTCTTTTCGGTTTAGAAGATTTTTTTTTAAAACACTTTCGCTGTTCTGTTCTGTTCTGTTCTCCCACTTGCAAATGATAATAAACTAAAATTCAAATCCGTTTTAAAATATACCGTGTTCATTCTTTTCACTTTATCTCAGCCTAACTGCTGTTCTTTTTAAAGTCTAGATAATTCATTTACTGAGAAACATATTCCAAATTTTCAAGTAATAAATAAATAAATGAATCAATCAGCTGTCAGTCATGACTTGTTTTCTCCGTGTGTGTATTGAGTGGTGATCAGCAGAATCAGACCACACACGGTCTCTTATTCTTAATCCATCAAAGCCCCGGGCGAGTTTCTGACCACCGGCTGACCGAGAAAACCCAAACGACGCCTCACTAGTGTTCCCTTTAATATAGAGGCCACATTGATCTCTCTCTCTCTCTGTGTGTGTGTGTGTGTGTGTGTGTGTGTACCTCAGCATGAAACTGCACCTTCAGCTGAGCCACAGGAGTGTTTATCACTCGCCTCATGCTGATATGTGTGCAAATATACACCCCCCGAGTGATGCTCCTTAGTGAGCTCTAAAATTAGCCACGGCGCGTGCTAACTGCTGATCTGAAATCAATCTAATCACGATCCTCAGTCGGGAAGAGCACGTGCGTATCGGCGTGGTGTTTACTTACGGAACACGCTCAACCGTATTTACAAAACCTCACCGTATTTACACCTGGACTAACGAGGAGCAAAAATGCGATTGATGTTCATGTAACTGGTGCTCATTCCTTTATAATGAGAGAACGAAATAAATTAGTAAATAAAGAAAGAAAGAAAGAGAGAAAGGAAGAAAGAGAGAAAGGAAGGAAAGGAAAGTGTGTGAAACACACATACGTGGAGTGCAGAGACTTAATACTAAATATATTTGTTTCTAATTGGACTGAATTTAAACGTGCTAAATTCTTGTAATTGTAATATATATATATATATATTTTTTAAATAATTCACAAACTTCTGCATGGCCCCAGTCTACAAGGCACGGCTTCTGTGTCAGTTCAGCTAAAGGAGGCGTGGCCTCTGTACCTGTCAATCATAATGAAGGAGGCGTGGCTTCGCATTGCACAAATCTAACTTCTGTTCATTAAAGTCACTAAAACACCTTTTTCTACACCCTCACAGGTACATAGATGTGCTCTTTAAGAGCGACGTATCTCTTTAAGCAGACACACACACTCTCATCCCAACACACACACACACATGCGCCATCGCCACACACTCTGTACCTGTGTGAGCCGGGAGCAGGTGTGCCGCGGGCCCTCGAGCTGGATTTCCCTCTCACCGCCGGCACCTTGGCATCCTCTGAGCCGCCGTTCAGAAACGTCAACTCCTGCAGCTGAGCTTGTCTGATCTCATCATTATAATCCTACACACACACACACACACACTCAGTTGTTAAAGACATATGATTAATAACTACCTAGTGATGAGAAAGGCCACAAAGAGACTTGAGTTACTTTATGAATAATGAATAGAGGAAGGTAACTATGTTCCTCTCCACACACACACACACACACACACACACTCACTCTCTCTCTCTCTCTCTCTCTCTCTCTCTCAGCTCCATGAGGGACGGGGTGTACGCGGTGATCTTGTTAGTCAGGTGCGCTGAATTTGAAACTATCCTATGACTTTTTTTTAACTCAGTGGTTCTTGGCAAGATCAATTGATTCGATTTTTTTCCCCTCATTTTCTCCCTAATTTGGTCTTGGCCAATCCCCAGGCCCCAGCCAGCTCTCCCCCACGACACAGCAGCTGTCCACTGGGGAGGGCGAAGGCTGGTGCGTGCTGTCAGAGGAAAGACACTAGCACTGGCTCCAATGTCAGCGCCAGATCCACCATTAAATCCACCTCTGACATCAGCACTGACTCCTACACCAGCACCATCTCTGACACCAGCACCAGCTCTAACACCAACAGCAACTCCACAACCACCACCAGCACCAGCTCTGACACCAACAGCAACTCCACCACCAGCACCATCTCTGACACCAACACCAACTCCACCACCAGCACCAGCACCAGCTCTGACACCAACAGCAACTCCACCACCAGTGCCAGCACCAGCTTTGACACCAACAGCAACTCCACCACCATCAGCACCAGCTCTGACAGCAAAAGCAGCTCCACCACCAGCACCAGGTCTGACACCAAAAGCAGCTCCACCACCAGCACCAGCTCTGACACCAACAGCAACTCCACCACCAGCACCAGCTATGACACCAAAAGCAGCTCCACCACAAGCACCAGGTCTGACACCAACAGCAACTCCACCACCAGCACCAGCTATGACACCAAAAGCAGCTCCACCACAAGCACCAGCTCTGACACCAACAGCAACTCCACCACCAGTGCCAGCCCGAACACCAGCACCAGCTCTAACACAATCACTAGCTCTGCTTCTCTATATTGTATTTTATTTTATTGTACTTTATCCTCTTATTCTACTTTATTCTATAATTATTTTTGTTATTATCTTGTCTTGTTATGTTGATGTCTCACACCATGAGTCTGAGGGAAACGCAATTTCAGTGCTCTGTGTCCTGTACATATAGCAGAATTGACAATAAAGTTAGACTTTGACTGTTTTCTTTGACACCTTCTCAGCAACACATGGGCCAGCCGCACTGCCTTGGACACCAGCATCGCCTCTGACACCATCACCAGCTCTGAAACCAGCTCCAGCACCAACCCACTGCTGGTATAAAACTGTGTGGTTTTTATTTTGTTGTTTTTTTTTTTCTCCATTACTTTTGAAATGGCTTTTATTTCAAATGTCCCACATTCAGCCCTGACTGTAAGGCTGGTGTGTGAAAAGCTTTTTGTTGTACTCTGCACTTTCGTACAGTGACAATAAAACCGACAGTGCACTGACCCAAAAAGGGTTCGAGCAATGATGTCAGAATAAAGGAACTCACAGAACTTACTGGTTAGCATACACACAATAAGTTCCCTTATCAAAAATATGACTAATTATCCCGGAATAAACAAACACCAAACTACTGCAACCACAAGTCATGAATAAAACACACGCTACAAAATACAAACCGCAAATGAAATTTTCGGGCTTCAATTAGTCGGTGTATAGAGCTCAGGAAACCTGAACAGTGTGTCTCATTAGCGACGCTAAACATGTGTAATAACAAACAGCGAGGTTGACCGAGACTCCTAATTACACCAAACACACATAATCAGACAGAAACCTGAATGCTAAACACGGCTTTGGTAGTAAATTGCTTACAATTTGTCATGTAATTTCTCTCATCGGTACCCATTCGGTCAAGTGCGGCTCTCGAAAAGAAAGCACAATAACCTTATTTTAGACAATTCTTTTACTTTCACACGTGATTACTTCTTTTACCTGATTACTACAATATTTTTGTAGCATGTCAGTTCATGACTGCAGTAAACACACACACAGACACACACAGACACACATAAACAAACAAGCAAATCTTCTGACCGGAATGAGGAATTTTTTGATCTCCTCGAGGGCGTGGCCCATGCGGGCGTAGGCCTCGGCTGGCGGCGCAAACACCTCGATGAGGACGTGCAGGTCTTCATTCAGGTGATGATATTTAGCCTCGCCGCTCTTCCGCAACTCCTCCTCCTGAGAAAAGAAGCAAACACAAACCTTAGCGTGGAAGCTAATCTAGCAAGCGAAAGCTAACCTAACAGCTAACAGCTAACCTAGCAAGTAAAAACTAACTTAGCGTGC
>JAKKZN010000009.1:1459449-1476317 GCA_033441825.1 Pangasius elongatus | reverse complement strand
TGCAGTTAAAGCACATCTTGTTCGTTTCATTTGAAATCCATTGTGGTGGTGTATAGAGCCAAAAATGTTAGAATTGCCTCGATGTCCCAATATTTATGGACCTGACTGTATATATTATTTCTATTACATTAACACAGATTTGCGTGTGATTGTGTGATTGTGTGTTAGTTGGGGTTGCGTCTCTCTTCGTTCCTTTTCTCTGGGTTTTTGTGCGGTTGTGTACACACTGAATTCTGAAATCCTCTCCAGAGGTTTGACTTTCTCTGAGTTCCAAGAGAAAAGTGTTGTGGCGTGTTCATTTATGTGACAGCAACAGTAACACTCAGGAGATGTGCGTACGTGTGCGTGTGTGTGTGTGTGTGTGTGTGTGTGTGTGTTTACTGGGGGGGTGTAAGAGGGAGCAGAGCGACAGAGAAATGAAAAATGTACTTCCTGTAATCACAGTGACTGCAGACGCTGACGTGTCTCACACACACCTGACCTGTCTCACACACACCTGACCTGTCTCACACACACCTGACCTGTCTCACACACACCTCATCTGTCTCACACACACCTGACCTGTCTCACACACACCTCATCTGTCTCGCACACGCCTGACCTGTCTCACACACACCTGACCTGTCTCACACACATCTGTCTCGCACACTCCTGACCTGTCTCACACACTCCTGACCTGTCTCACACACACCTGACCTGTCTCGCACACGCCTGACCTGTCTCGCACACACCTGACCTGTCTCGCACACACCTCACCTGTCTCACACACTCCTGACCTGTCTCGCACACACCTCACCTGTCTCACACACTCCCGACCTGTCTCGCACACACCTTACCTGTCTCGCACACGCCTGACCTGTCTCGCACACACCTTACCTGTCTCGCACACGCCTGACCTGTCTCACACATACCTGACCTGTCTCACACACTCCTGACCTGTCTCGCACACACCTCACCTGTCTCACACACTCTTGACCTGTCTCACACACACCTGACCTGTCTCGCACACTCCTCATCTGTCTCGCACACGCCTGACCTGTCTCGCACACTCCTGACCTGTCTCACACACGCCTGACCTGTCTCACACACTCCTGACTTGCCTCGCACACGCCTCATCTGTCTCACACACTCCTGACCTGTCTCACGCACACCTGACCTGTCTCACACACACCTGACTTGTCTCACACGCACCTGACCTGTCTCGCACACACCTGACCTGTCTCGCACACTCCTGACCTGTCTCACACACGCCTGACCTGTCTCACACACTCCTGACCTGCCTCGCACACGCCTCATCTGTCTCACACACTCCTGACCTGTCTCACACACACCTGACTTGTCTCACACGCACCTGACCTGTCTCGTGCACACCTGACCTGTCTCACACACACCTGACCTGTCTCACACACACCTGACCTGTCTCACACACACCTGACCTGACCACGACCAGCTTTATTTTTAATTAAATTGTAACTCAGCTCATGGTGGTGGTGGTGATGAAGATGATGATGAAGATGATGGCGGTGGTGCTGATGATTTGTTGGAGCCAAACATTAAAACGCAAAAGCTGAAATCTCTCTCTCTCTCTCTCTCTCTCTCTCTCTCTCTCTCTCTCTCTCTCTCTCTGTTTCTACTCATGTTCAACTCATCTCCTCTCCTTGCCTCTTCTCTCATCTTTTCTCTCCCCTCTTTTCTCTCCCTCCCCTTTTTCTCTTCTCTTCTCTTTTCACTCCTGTCCTCCTTTCCGCTTTTCTTTTCTCCTCCTCTCTGATCCTTTTGCTCCTCTCCTACTTTCAATCCTCTCACTCATCTGTGCTCAATTCTCTCCTCATCACCGCCTCATGCTCCTCCATTCTTCTCATCTCCTCCTCTCACTCCTCTTCTCCCCTCTCCTCCTTTCCTTCTACTCCTCTTGCTGCTCTCCTTATCTCCTCATCTCACTATTTTCCCAGAAATTATCAGCTGTAAGATTCTTTGTCATTTTTGTGTCCACAGCGCAAAGAGACGCAAACAAACAGCTCTAAAACAGCGTCTGATTTCATGAGGACAGGGTGCAGATGTGAGGTGCAGATGTGAGGTGCAGATGTGAGGTGCAGATGTGAGTCAGTCTGAGGTGACCCTCTGGGTGTAGCTAGAACATAATTTTCTAAAAATTAAATAAATAAATAAATAAATAAATAAAACCGTGAAACAATGCCCTTTTTTTTGTTTGTGAGTTTTTGATGGTTCCCTTTTTACCTGGAATTTAAATGTTTCAGTGCGTTGTTCTGTTTTCAGTCTTTTGTTTTATAATCGGCTGATGATATAAAACCGCAGACGTGTTGTGTAACAAGAACACACTGTGTGGGGTATGTGTGTGTGTGTGTGTGTGTGTGTGTGTGTGTGTGTGTGTGTGTGCCAGCAGTTCAGGGTTGTTCAGGGTGTTTGTCAAACACACACATTGCTTATTATCCTCTAAAGCTTTTTTTCATGTGAGTTTTTTTTTTATGCACACAGACACACGCGACTATGTCATATACCTTCTTCATTGTGTGTGTGTGTGTGTGTGTGTGTGTGCGCGCGTGTGTGTGTGTGTTTGCGTACGTGGCAGCAGTTCAGGGATTTTCAGGGTGTTTGTCAAATACACACATTGCTTGTTATCCTCTAAAGCCTTTTTTTTGTGTGAGTTTTTTTTTGTTGACTAACAACTATGTCGTATACCTTCTGCATTGTGTGTGTGTGTGTGTGTGTGTGTGTGTGTGCTGACAGCGGATGTGGTTGACAGTTAAGGGGATTCTTGGTGCTTGTCTGTGTCTCTCATTGTGTCACACACACACTCTCTCTCTCTCTCTTTCTCTCTCTCTCTCTCACACACACACACACACACACACTAAACGGAGGCTCAAGTACAGACATGCATCTTATCTTTCTCTCTCTCTCTCTCCCTCTGCCTGTTTGTATCTGTCTTTCCTTCTGTCTCTGTTTTTCTCTGTCTATCTCTCTCTCTGTGTGTCTCTCTCTCTATTCCTATCTCTCTCCTGCCCTTTCTCTTTCTCTTTCTCTGTCTTTCTCTTTCTCACTACACACACACACACACACACACACACACACATACACACACACTGTTTTAGGATCTTTCACTCTCTCATTGTTTCTTTTTTTTTTAATATTACTTTCTACGTCTTTTGTTTTCCGTAAGTTTGTCTTTCTCTCACCTTTACTGTCTGTATCTGTCTGTCTCAGCTGCTTTCATGTGGACTGAATCATAAATGATGAATTGTTGTTTAAACACAACACACTTAAACGTTAAACTGTCATTTTTTTTTTCTGGTAACAATCCCACTTTCTGTCATCATCATCATAACCTCAGTGACATTGTCCTGAAACAGAAGAACGCAGCTGACGCTCACTTCTCATACACCTTTCAGCAAACATTTAATTACGCTTGGCACCTCATGCTACACAGTAGCATGCTTTCTTTTGTTTACGGCTACCTAAGTATGTAAGGTGGCTCATCTTACCCCATTCTCTCTTCCCCCATGTAACAATGGAATGATGTGTTTCCAGCACTGAACTTTATTTGGAGATTAGCCAGAGAAAGAACCTTGATTACACTAAGCAAGCTATTGGAACCTGATCTAACAGAGATCATATGTAAGTGGTAGACCATATCTGTGTTCCCAGGATCTCAAGTTCCCTCTTCTCAGTTGTTCCTGATATGTTAAGAGTTATTGTGACTGCATTCCTGAGGTCACGGTTGAGGCAGGGCCCTGTGAGCCACTCCATTTCGGTTGTTTCCAAAATTACAGTAATGGAGCACATGACTCTGGAAACATACACCGATCAGGCATAACATTTAAAACCACTGGCAGGTGAAGTGAATAATGACTATCTTCGACTATCTCATTACAGTGGCCCCTGTCAGCGGATGGGATATATTAGGCAGCAGTCAGTTCTCAAATTTGAAAACAGCCAAAGTGTAAGGATCTGAGCGACTTTGACAAGTGCCAAATTGTGAAGGCTAGATGACTGGGTCAGAGCGTCTCCAAAACGACAGGTCTTGTGGGGTGTTCCCGGTATGCAGTGGTTAGTACCTACCAAAAGTGGTCCAAGGAAGGACAACTGGTGAAGGCTCATGCCAAGGCTCATTGATGCGTGTGGGGAGCGAAGGCTAGCCTGTCTGGTCCGATCCCACAGAAGAGCTACTGAAGCCCAAATTGCTCAAAAGTTAATGCTGGCTGATAGAAAGGTGTCAGAACACACAGTGCATCACAGCTAGCTGCAAATGGGGCTGCGCAGCCGCAGACCGGTCAGCGTGCCCACGCCGACCCCTGTCCACTGCCGAAAGGGCACGTGAGCATCAGTTTCTTTTGCTGGGGAAGAGATGGCACCAGGATGCACTCTGGGAATAAGGCAAGTCGGCGGAGGGAATGTGATGCTCTGAGCAATGTTTCTTGGGTCCTGGCATTTATATAGATGTTACTGAGAGATGTACCACATACATAAATATCATTACAGACCAAGTTCACTCCTTCATGGCAATGGTGTTCCCTCTTGGCAGTGGCATCTTTCAGCAGGATAATGTGCCCTGCTACACTGCAAAAACTGTCCAGGAAAGCTTTCAAGGTGTGGACTTGGTCTCCAAACTCCCCAGATCTCAATCCTGTTGAGCATCTGTGGGATGTGCTGGACAAACAAGTCCGATCAAGTGGAGGTGGAGGCCCCACATTGCAACTTACAGGACTGAAAGGATCTGCTGCTAACGTCCTGGTGCCAGATACCACAGCACACCTTCAGAGGTCTTGTGGAGTCCATGCCTCGATGGGTCAGAGCTGTTTTGGAGGCACAAGGGGGACCTCCACAATATTAGGCAGTTGCTTTCAATGTTATGGCTGATCGGTGTATAGTCATGGGGAAAAATTGATAATATAGAGCCCAGGGAATATAGGACAGTGGGAACAATGGAAACATAGGGCCTTGAAAATAAAAGGTGCTGGAAATATATTGCACTGGGAATATAGAGTCTTGGGAATATATGGCACTAGGAATATTGAGGCTCATGACCATAGGGCGATGGGGATAGCAAATCCTGAGCACCAGGGTACTGAGAGTATAGATTCAAATATTGGTTCACCATCTTCATCATATGGATCTTTTATACAATCAAACAAATAAACTACAGCTTGACTGAGCCTTGGGGTTTTCACCAGGGTAAGCAATGTTGGGTTTAGCAGCCCAGGCCTCCAGATTGCTCCAATTCTAAAAAAAATACATTTACAATCTTCTTAAGGGAACAAAATTCGTAATATATCAAACCTGTGGAATCGTGTGATTGCCCACAATTTATCCCTTATCTGCTGTTCTGATTGCCCCCTCTCAACTCCGTTTTTCTTCACATGTTTGCTTGTCCCAGAACTTATTAGTTCTTATACCTCTTGTTTCTACATCTAGCCTACTACTGCACGCCCTCACTCTTATTTTATATTTATATTTTATATTTTACTTTATTCCTCCACCACTCTGTCGTGATTACCACCTCGTGTATTCCGTGTATGTATGCAGGTGTGTATTTTCTGTGACGCCGCTCATCTAAAAATAAGTGTGTGCGTGTGAGTGTCTGTGTGTGTGTGTGTGTGTGTACTTACCCGACTTTCCCACTTCCTCCTTTTTCAAACCTCCTGCGCACATTGCAAAATTCACTAAACATAACCCAGTGTGCTCCAATGATTATAAAATGTAATTATTATATAAAATATTATTATAAATGATTAATTATAATATAATACAACAAACATTTTTGCTATATTCACAATACATATATCAACACAACACAATCGGGTCCCACCCTGTAGCTTCTACAGGGACTCTCCGATACAATAAATAATCAACAATACAACACAATCGGGTTCCACCCTGTAGCTTCTACAGGGACTCTCCGATACAATAAATAATCAACAATACAACACAATCGGGTTCCACCCTGTAGCTTCTACAGGGACTCTCCGATACAATGCATAATCAACAACACAACACAATCGGGTTCCACCCTGTAATCCTTGCGGTGACGCTCCAATACACTTTACAGTACTATCGGGTCCCACCCTGCCCAAGATATATATGCAGTGACGCTCCGATTTACACTTTTTCAAAGACTCGGGTCTCACCCTGTACCTAACCTATGTACAGTGACTCTCCGAGTTATATATACATAAATATTCGGGTCCGAACCTGTACCTAACCTATGTGCAGGGATACTCCTGGGAACACAGGGCACTGGCAACATTATGTCTCTTCTGGGAAACGTTGGGTACAGGGAATATAGACACTGGGGAACATTGGGTACAGGGAATATAGACACTGGGAAACATTGGGTACAGGGAATATAGACACTGGGAAACATTGGGTACAGGGAATATAGACACTGGGAAACGTTGGGTACAGGGAATATAGACACTGGGAAACATTGGGTACAGGGAATATAGACACTGGGAAACGTTGGGTACAGGGAATATAGACACTGGGAAACATTGGGTACAGGGAATATAGACACTGGGAAACGTTGGGTACAGGGANTTGGGTACAGGGAATATAGACACTGGGGAACATTGGGTACAGGGAATATAGACACTGGGAAACATTGGGCACTGGGAATATAGACACTGGGGAACATTGGGTACAGGGAATATAGACACTGGGGAACATTGGGTACAGGGAATATAGACACTGGGGAACATTGGGTACAGGGAATATAGACACTGGGGAACATTGGGTACAGGGAATATAGATACTGGGAAACATTGGGTACAGGGAATATAGACACTGGGGAACATTGGGTACAGGGAATATAGACACTGGGAAACATTGGGCACTGGGAATATAGACACTGGGGAACATTGGGTACAGGGAATATAGACACTGGGGAACATTGGGCACTGGGAATATAGAGTTCAAGCAACATATGGCTTGGGAATTATACATTGTTACATAGGACTGTGTATAATTGTATGTGGTCTTATTTTATATTAAAAATGGTGATAACAGAAAAAAAACTAAGTGATGGCTGTGGTAAATGTACCAGATAATTTCTCCAGTGTTCGTAGAATTCTTAGATTATATTCACCGTCACTTGACAGCTAACGTGTATTTTGCTAGCTAGGATTAGCGTGCCAAGAGCTGACTTCATTTAGCAAGCATGAAGGACATACCGTAAATAAAAGTAATATTTTAAACACTCCATGAGTGTTTAATGTCAGAATAGCTCATAAAAGGTTAAGCACATGCTCTCAAAAATTAATAATATAATAAATAAAATAATAACCTGCATGCCAATGATTTAAATATGAGAAGAATGTAAGAGTCAGTAATTTCATTGAGGGTGTGTAATGTCATTGAGTGTGTGAGTCATAATGAATTTTTTCCTCTGTTTGCCTCCTAGGTTGCTGATTATCCAGCCACCGCAGTCGGCTCATTAAGATTACACAGCATAAGCAGAAGAGAGAGCAAGTCACCTCATCATTCTGGAGCATTTGACCCTCGGGCGATCGGCTGTTTACACACTGGAGCAGCAGTGAATGTTAAACCTCGGGTGGAAAATCTCCAGTTTAAATGAACCCTGACACACTGATACCTGCTCCCAGAGCTGGTGTTATTAAACCACGCTGTTAACGTGTATTTATTTATCGACTTAAAATAGTGAATGGACGATTTTTTTTTTTAAATTTTTAACTCATCTTTTTTATGATGATGTAGTTTTTTTTTACTCGGAGACTATCGGATCTTGGATCAACTGAAAATGGTCTACCTGACAGCCAAGAAGCTCCACTTTCTGATCCTGATCTTCTGCCTAGTTTCTTTTGCCACATTTTTATTGAGAGATCCCTTATTTCTCCTCAGCCCATTTCAGAACATCAATAACGGGCCATGTGGGTGCCATTCCTGTATTTGGGACCGAGAGGAGGAGGACCCATGGTTCAGTGAGAGATTCAACCAGTCCATTCATCCGCTGCTGTCCAGGTCGAACAGCGAGCTCAGTGATGACACGTACAGGTGGTGGCTGGTAAGTACACTTCATTGTGTTTACAGTTTCAGCTGTTGTTGATCAGCCAAGATATGTTCATATCAGCGCCTGATCTCACTAATGCTCTTGTGGCTGAATGAACACAAATCCCCACAGCCACGCTCCAAACTCTAGTGGAAAGCTTCCCAGAAGAGTGGAGCTCATTGTAACAACAAAGGGGGAATAAAACATCTGGAATGAGATGTTCAACAAGCACATGGGTGTGATGGCCAGGGGTCCACAAACTTTTGGCCATATGCTCTAGCTAGTAAGGGTGTTATGGTTTGAAATTTTCGCAGATTGATGATTTCGATCATTTAAAACCACACAGGCTGCTGGTAAAAATGAAAAGAAGATTAATCACGAAATCTCACAGAAGCAATAAAACATTCTAGGATGAGTTTTGTTTTAGGAAAAGAATTGAGTTTTCTGTGGTGGTAACAGTAACTCCACTTCATCACACCACGCTATTGTTGATTGTTTCTCTAGCGCTACCTTGAAACGTGGTCGCTCCAGTGCAGAAACAAAAGTCAGAGACCAAATATTTGACTGCGTACGCTCTTGAGATAAAGTTGCTCTCTTGCCAAACTGTAACAGGAAAAACAGGTCTTATTATACTCCCCCCTGCAGAGATTTTTTTGGGGGGTAAAGTGGTGTAAATCTCTTTTCTTAATGAACAATAAGACGCTTCTGAAATCAGATGCTTAATTTCAAAAAACAGCAACCCCACTGTGAGGCACATGAGCCAATTTTCTTGATTTATAAGCAATACAGATGCAAATGAAGAAATTAAAGCTTGTAAATCGTTTCTCTCTGATACGGTTAGTGTCGGCCTTTAGTGTGCTCGGCTGGCTTTCCAGCGTCTGGGGGAAGTGGAGGTGATATCCCTCCATTTTGAGTGTTGACTCACTTTACGGCATTGGCTAGGAGTTAAATCAGAATCGACTCGTGGTCTGATTACCCCAAATGCCCGAAGCGTGACGCGATTACATGAAAGGTGAATTTACTTAATTCACATCAGAGAGAGAGAGAGAGAGAGGAGGTAGAATTGGAAAGAAAATAAGAAGAGTGAGAGTTTACATCAGAGAGATAGAGAGAGACACAAAGGAAGAAGTAAAGAGAGACATTTCTCCTTGGCAGATTAAAGGGTTTGATTTCACTCTTGGCTTCGTTTCATATTCATTATTATAGGAAAATAAGCGAGACAACTCTAAGATTGTTGGCACCCAAAAGTATGATTCACAATTTCCAGCCAAACAACTGGAGTTGTTTGCACAACCTTTACAGCAATTGCATGGCAAAGATATACAAACAATGTAGTGTTGTTTGTTCTTCAGAGTATGCTGATGCATCTTACCCTCCCATTTCTTTTCTCCATTTTACTCCCTTTCATTGAAAGCATTGAAAGGGTGTTTGCCCACTTTAAAGGTGTCAGAATCAGAATTAAATTGATCTTCTGATTACCCAGAATGCCCCAAGCATGACACGGTTAAATGATTGAATTCATTGAACGAGCACCGGGAGAGAGAGCGAGAGCTTAGGTAATTAGGAGAAACGAGAGAGAGATCCAAAAGAGTTTTTTCTTCTTGTTTCCTCCAGTCGGAGTGAAGGTGCGATTCGGTTGTGTTTCATTTAGAGTGAGCAGGGGTATGTTTGAGGTGTCTCCTGAACAAGCAGATTTCAGTCACGTTCTCCTTCCACCGTCAACCACATGACAAGAACATGCAGAGAGAGAGAGAGAGAGAGAGAAAGAGAGAGAGAGGGCTTGATTTCAGTCTCAGCTGTGTTTCAATCAGAGTGCATGTTAGAGTTGCCAGAGAAGAGAAAGTTTAGAGCGCCGCCTGAATTCAAAGAGCTGTTTATCGTCCACCAGCAGTGTGTTTCTCACATGCACTCATCCATTCATCCGTAGCGTTGGATGAATTCATCCATTCCTTTGTCCATCAACTATACTGCAGGAGAATGCAGAAAAAGAGAGAAGAGGCATTGGAGGAAAGAAAGAAAAACAGTAAGAGTTTGCATAGATACATGGATGGATAAAGAGATAAAGAGTTGGATGAATAAAAGAGAGATGAACAAATAGATGAATAAAGGGATGGATAGATCGACATATTGGAACTTGAATCATAGACTGATAGACTGCTGAATAGATCGATGAATGGATGGATGTAGGGAAAGTTGACAAATTTATGGATCGACAGATGAATAAATTTATAGATGGATAGATTGCAAGTTGATTACAGATAGATAGATAGATAGATAGATAGATAGATAGATAGATAGATAGATAGATAGATGTTTACTTTCCTCATCCATGGACCTTCTCTGCCCTCTATCTTCTAAACCCAGGAAGTCTTTTCACCCTGTGGCAGATGTGTTGTGCAGCAATCGGATAGAATTAAGAGCAGCAGCGAAAAGGTAGAGGAAATCACAACTCAGTACTGATCTCCTATCATACTGCTCTCTCCTCCCTAAGGTCTTTTCTGATGTGAGACCTGCTAAGACCTCCTTCTACAAGGGAAGGGTTCTGCACAAGATCCTCACAAGCTCCACAACATCTGTTCTTCACTCCTAAACCTGCTGCCTTCAAAGCAGCACACTTCACAAAAACTGCCCTTGTGGCCCTCAGTAGGAAGCTTCCTGCTACTAGATCAGCTAAACTGCCATCAGTCCTCATCCTCCTCAACTTTTCAGCAGCTTTCCACGCAGTCAGTTACAAGATTCTCTTGTCCATCCTCATGAGTCTTGGAAAGGCAATGGTTTGCTTTTGATATGACCTGCCTGGAGGGTTGGTCATATCAGATGACATGGAGTGGATCCACATCTGCTCCATGCAGACTCTCCACTGGCATCACACAAGGCTCAGTGCTTGATCCTCTTCTGTTCTCCCTCTACACCCAATCGCTTGCTGAAGTCATATCCTCTATAACCCCTCTCTTGGTGAGGTTGATGAAATGCTCTTTATAGCCACTCTCTTGGTGAGGTCATATCCTCACATGGGTTTTCATACCACTGCTATGCTGATGTCACTCAACTTATCCTCTTCTTTTCTCCCTCAGATACTCATATTTCTGCTCGGATCTCAGCATGTCTGGCACACCTCTCATCATGGATGGCAGCTCACCAGGTGAAAATTAATTCCAGAAAAACTGAGCTGCTGTTTATCCATGGAGATTCATCCCCACATGGTTATCTTGTGATCTCCCGGAACAACTTTCAGATCTCACATTCTGTCACTACATGCAACCTTGGGGGAACCATGGACAATCAACTGTCCTCCTTGCCCCACGTTGCTAAACTGACAAGCTCTTCTCCTTTACAACATCAGGAGGATTCGCCATTTTCTATCCACACTGGCCATTACAGTGCTTATTCAGGTGCTTATTCAGTCCAGTTGTCATTTTGAGACTGGACTACTGCAACTCGCTCTTGGCAGGTCTGCCTCTGCGTGCCATTCAACCTCTGCAACTGATCCAGATACACCCCTAAAGTACTTATCGCACCCTGCACTGCATCACGCTCCATCTGATCTTATAGCACTGCTAGGTTAGACCTACCATCTCTCAAGGTTCAAGGAAGGCAAGCATCAAGGCTGTGATCTGTTCTGGCACCTAGCTGGTGGAATGAACATCCTGATGTCTGAACAGCTGAGTCATTGGCAGTCTTCAAACTGTGACTAAAGACGAACTGACTGTAGCACTGGATGGTGTGAGTGGTTTGGGTATTACACACATACTGCATACCAATAGTATTATACAGTAACTATTTTTCTTGTCGCTGAGACAATACTGTTATTACTGCTGCCTAACAACTTAAGCTCTATATCATAATTACTAGTGCTACACTGGTTCTGTTAGAGTATCTGTCTTGTTGCTAACTAATACTGCAGACTTTTTGTGGGACCACATGACCCCAAGGAAAGCTATTTGAGTCACTTGTTAGGTGACAGAAGACTGGAGCTATGTATGTACAGCAACTGTCAAGTTCTTTACCTATAAAGCAAAATGTGAAGCGGACAGAGACCATGTTGTTTTCACAATGCACAAATCAAGTGAACCACAGAATGAACCACAAATGAACTGTATTCAGACCACCCCTGAAGGTGTGTGGGTGTGTTATTTCTGTTAAAACCCAAGTTGTAGTTTTGTTGCATTAAAATGTCCGAGTCTGTGCCCACGATAGCCTCAGATTCCTGTTTTTGGCTGACAGGAGCAGAACCCAATGTGGTCTTCTGCTGTTGTAGACTATCTACCTCAGGGTTCGATGTTTTGTGCATGCTGAGGTGCTCACCATGGTTGTAAGGAGTGATTATTTGAGTATCCTTCCTGGCAGCTCAAACCAATCTGACCATTTTCCTCTGACCTCTCTTATCAACAAGGTGTTCCACCCACAGAATTGTCTCTCACGCAATGTTTTTTTGTTTTTCACGCCATTCCGTGTAAACTCTAGAGACCGTTGTGTGTGTGAAAATCCCAGGAGATCAGCAGTTTCTGAAATACTCAAACCAGCCCATCTGGCACAAACAACTATACCACAATTAAAGTCACAGAGATCATGTTTTCTCTTGATTGTCATGTTTGATGTCAACATTGAACACTCAAGCTCTTGACATGTATCTACATGATTTTTTGGCGCTGCCACATGTTTGGCTGCTTAGATAACTGAATAAAGGTGCAGGTGTACAGGTGTTCCTAGTAAAGTGGATGGTGAGTTTGTTTATACAGTTATAAAACAAAGTATACACCTGCACCTTTATGCAGTTATCTAATCAGAACATAGGAATTATTATATTGACTTTTATAAAAGGAGAAAACAATGTGTGTGTATGTGTCTGTAGTGGCTTCAGGCTGAGAACAGCCCATCCAACCTGAGTACAGTGATGGACAAGTTATTTCAGATTGTCCCTGGAGAACCGCACTACATGGACGCCAGGCCTTCCCGATGCCGTTCATGCTCTGTGGTGGGAAACTCCGGAAATCTCCTCTCATCCCACTACGGCGAACTGATAGACTCCAGCGACTTCGTCATCCGGTAAGAGGCATTCCCAAGCTCAGTGATTTCAGTCTGGTGCAATAGATCAATTTAGTTCTTCTCAGCATTTTCAGTGTTCTTGTGAGACTATTACAGAATAAAGTGCTCTGATCTTCAGTCTGTTTCACTAAATAATGTAATGCGAATTTCTTATCTCTCGTCTTGCAGTACGGCTTCTCCCTAAACCTCTTTCATGGCTCCCGTACTGCGTATCCTGAACTGCTTGGTTTAGCATTTTTACATTCCCTAACGTGCAGAATTCTACTCATCAGCTAATTATGATCAAGTTAATAAGCTCAATCTGGTGCATCGGAGCGAGGGGGGGGAAAAAACGCTGAATTATGCAGCCGAATTGCCTTTCAGGGATGGATTTAAGTAAATCCCGTAACCAAGGTCAAAAACTACCATACATTAAAAGAATGGCAGAAAATAATAATAAGAATAAGAATTTGGAAATAAATTCAAAAGAGAATGAAAAAAGGCACATAAAGGTCAGTAATGTCAGTGAAGCCAAGCTGATTCACTTTTAGTGCCACACCAAGCTGAGATTATCTACTTTTTGTGACACAACGAGCCAAGCTAATCTACTTTAAGTGCAACACCAAGCCGAGCTGATCCCATTTAGTTCCACACCAGTCCAAGCACACCCATTTTATTTCCACACCAAGCCAATACTTGATCGTCTTTTACGGCCGCACCGAAATGATCTGATCTACTTTTAGTAACACTCCAAGCTGAGCTGCTCCACTTTTCCTTCCACATCAAACGCCAACAAACCAATCCAAGCTGCTGAAGCTTTTTGGTCCATGCCAAGCTGAGCTGTTCCACATTTACTTCCACACTAATCTGAGCTGATCCATTTTTCAAAATACTCCATCCATGGGATCCATATTTGTGTTGGGCTGGTGAGGAGAGAGAGCGTTCTGATTTGTTGTTTCGCCAAGTGAATCAGTGCGGGAGAAGTAAAATGGAAGTGAGTAAACAAACATCTGCTGTAGCTACGCTTTTGCAACAGAAATTCACTGAAGACCAGATTTACAGGGGTATGATAACCGCATACTGCTGCATTAGTAGTACAGGTACAGGTACTGGTACACCGTAGGTGGCATAGTTTACAACCTTAATTAGTTGAATTTCTTAAGTAAAAAAAGTAAGAGCTATCAAGTAGAAGAAGTAAGAAATGAAAGTTCTCCCAGTTTTGTTTGCTTAGAATTTGTTCTTTTACGTTAGTAGGTATTACGGGTATCAGGTGTGGAGGTATGGAGTTATTTCCTTTCCTGTAGGCCACAGGTTCTCAGCCTAGTTCTGGAGAACCAACTGGTCATACACGTTTTAGTGTTTTTTCTACTCAGCCCTTCCTGATTTGAAGTGTGCGCTAGAACAGGAAAACTCTAAAATGTGCAGCCAGAGGGTTCTCCAGGACCAGCGTTGGGAACCAGTGATATATTTTAACAATATAAGACTGACTTTCATCATATTTTTAAATAATTCACCATTTCAACAAAGGCAGCAGGTCCTAGTTTAGTTTTAGCACCTGCTTGAATGAACTCTGATGACTGACGAAAATGAAATGCCAGAGGCGAGTTTTGTTGATTTTGCTTTTGTTTTGGGTTTTTTTTTCTTCCTGCCTTCATACCTTTTTTGTTTAATTTCAACAGAGCATAGGCACATGAGTGCTGGCAGGACTTGTTAGGTCACCCGTGTGTTACCAAAAATAGCCAAGCGCGATAACAGAAAGCTGTCAACTGTGTGGTAAGTGGTATGTGTTGACTCTCTGGAACACTACTGCTTGAGTTCTTATTGGCTGAAGGCAGTAGTGAAGCACAAAGCACGTAGAGGAGCATGGGTATTATCAATTACATTTACAGCATTTGGCAGATGCCTTTATCCAGAGCGACTTGCATTTTATCTTATTATAGAACTGAGCAGTTGAGGGTTAAGGACCTTCCAATCAATAGTCCAACGTCTTAACCAATGAGCTGCCACTTCCCCTATTGTCAATATTTACAGTTACTCAGAGCAAGAAGCAGACAACTGGTTCTTTTCCTATCTGTTCCAAGTTTTGTTTTGTAAATTCTGAGTTTTCCTTTCTATTTTCATTTCTGTTCACTGTTTCCTACACTACGCACAAGGCTCTTCAACTACCCGCTGATAACAGTGCAGTGGGATTTAAGCCCTCGCTTCGTCTCTACGCAAAGAGAGCGATACAGCAGAGCCTTAGTCCTTTAGTCTGTCCAGATCTCTCACCTCCTCATCTGTACACTCATGCTACTACTGCCATCAGTTTCATTGCGCTCGTCCTCTTGTAGATGGCTAACCAGCTGAGCCTTGTTTCTGCCATTACTCAGCGTCGTGTAGCTGCAATGCATTCTGGGAGTCCAACGTTTGCATCAGTGTCAGTGCTGGATTTCTCATTAATATGATCTTGAACATTGCTGGAAAATGAAAGAGTCGAGTGTTTTGTTTAAAGACTTATCACTTGGGTGTTTCTGAAGTCCTCATGTCTACGTCATGAAGGTTACACACACACACACACACACACACACACACACACACACACACACACACACACACACACACACACCCCAGGTTATATTGTGAAATCTTTGGGAAGAGATCAAGCGCTATTGAAGAGGACAGATGTCATACCTATGCTGATCATCTACAATGTAGAAATGGAGGAAGCCACCAGGAGGAAAAAACTTTATTGCTACACTTCTGCTTAACATATAATATTAATACTTAAAAGCTTGAGCTTTATAATGGTATTGCGTTATAAAACTATAATGGTATTACGTTATGGCAGTATTACAGTGAATTGCTAGTAACACTGTTACATGCTCTTTATTTTTCCAGTACCGAAGCCATAACAGTAATGCCATAATATTTTTATAAGTACTATTGATTTTTTGTAACTGTAGTTTATAACTACAATCATAGGACAGCCATCGGTGGTCTCCCAGTGGTTTATAACATGGGCAGCATTTAATTTCCAACAAAACAAAAGAGCCTTCATCTCTGAAAACATTTTTTATTTTCATAACAAACTCAGGGGAGCTCAGTGCCGACTCTTGTCCCGCCATTTTTTTCGTGAATTTCAGAAAGTGTGCAAAGGATTGTGGGTGATTTTGAGGACGCGAAGGATACACTGATGCATCCTTCAAAAGCCGCTGAATGAAGGCCACGAAACAAAGGCTGCCTTTCAAGGAAGCTTCAAGTTGATGACATGGCAGACGAGATATGCAGCCTTCTGTCTGAGAAGCACCCCTTGTGTTTAAGATTGTTGAATTCTTTCTAAACAGCACAATCAGTAACAATGTCCCACTGTAACATCAGCAAAACATACAGCACCAACCAACAAACAAGCACCAGAATCACTAAACACATCACAGATATTTCATTATAAACATATTTAATGTGTCTCAAGGTAGACGCATTAGTAATGTGTCATTGGAAATTAATCTAGCGTAAGCTCTTGGTGAGGGCTCTAAAACAAAGAAAAGGCAAGTAGTGATTGTACAGATACCTTTAGCACATGAGCTAACAGATATGAGATTGCGTGTGTGTACGTGTGTGTGGGTAGAAAGAATGCTACTTGGTGACCTCTTAAGAAACGTGGAGTTTCAGTTGAGAAAGGTGTGGCATTACTGGGAGAATTAAATGTTAATATAACAAGGAACTTCCTGGTGTGAGAGAATGAATAAATAAATAAATAAATACATACATACAGTCAGGTCCGGAAGTATTTGGACAATGATGGAGTTTTTGTGATTTTGCCTTTATACACCACCACAATGGATTT
>JAKKZN010000009.1:1412442-1423029 GCA_033441825.1 Pangasius elongatus | reverse complement strand
GATGAATAAAGGTATGAGTTTTCATGGAAAATGTGAAATTTTCTGGGTGACCAAGCTTTTGGCCAGTAGTGTGTGTGTGTGTATTTTTTATTTTTATTTTATCTGTCACATACAATGAACCTGGCCTACTCCTCTTTCCACTGTGAAATTATAATAAAAATATATATATATTTTTATGTATATGTATATATATATATATACACTATAGCAAACAAACTTTTGTATAAGAAACTTTCTGTAAAGCGACTAAAAACAGTCTTTTTTATTAACAGTCAGTCTATTTTATCAGCCTTGCACTGGGCTGCAGTTAACCCCAGACCTTTCCAATATGGCGGGCGCGCTGACGTGTCGCGGAAGCTAGCAAAAGCGGCTAATCTGCTTTGCGGTCACTCAGGGAAACGGAGCTGAGCGCTGAAGGGAAGTGGGCTGAGTCTGGCGGGCTCGAGTCTAAAAACTCTCTCAGATAAAGTGTAATGTTTTAAAGGAGTCTCTGGCTGTGCAGTGCTGCGCGGTTTCCTCCACTTTCCCGCACATCCGCGGCGTTTCCTTGGAGTTTTCAACAGAGTTCTGTAACGTTATTTTGGACCGGAAGTCGGATCGGATCGGTGACAAAAATTGGATATTTTGACCCAAAACTGTTTTTTTTAAGTATTTTAAAGTGTCCAGATTTGGATTTTGGAGTTTGTTTTGGTGTTAAAGATTAAATTTAACCTAAAATGAGCGAGGGAAATCAGCCGGAAATTGAGCTGTTTGTGAAGGTGAGTTGGCCGATTATGGAGGAAAAACTACTAAAACTCATCATCATCATCATCATTATTATTATTATTCTACTATTTATTTTTGTATCATATAACGGCTAACTCACAGTCAGTGAGGCTGATTTAAGATCTTTATAGTGACGGAATGTTAATATGAGCTCAGATTTTCCACATTTACTGATAAAGTTCATAAGATATTTGAGATAAAGTCATTAGTCTACACTACTGCAGTGACGCTGTTTTTATCGTAATTACCCTGTTTTAAAACGCTAATTTAATAATTGCATGTTATCTAAATGTATTTTATCAGACTCGACCTGATAATAAAATATTATCTGGCAAAACTAAATGTTTAAAAGCGTCACTGTATAAACTCCCTACCTGATAAACGTTATTTGATAACAGTGCAAGGTGTAACCGCGTTCCAAAATGACCGCCTAGGGAATATCTAGTGCCCTAAGCGTACGTTATGTCATAACGGTATGTAGTGCACTAATCTAGGGAACACGCAGAGTTTTAGAATGCGGCCTCGCTTTTAACGTTTTAAAGGACAAAATGGAGTTTGAATTTTTAAAAAAGTTTTCTAACGGACTTTTTTTTTTTTTTTTTAAAGACGCCGCCATTTTAGAAACTTCAACCCTGAACTGTAGCATTTTTATGTTGTGTAAACTAACTTAATCAAAACAGAGGGGCGTTGTCCCCTCAGAGAGAGGGAGAGAGAAAAGAGAGAGAGAGAGAGGAAACTGTTTTCAGGGCCCTGAGGGAAATCTGTGTATTTTCCCAGGCTGAGGTAAAGAGGCACATTAATAAAGCGGTCATTGTGTGGAGGAAAGTGTGTATTTTGTCCTTCTTTCCCTTCAGAATGAAAGCAGGTATTGTTCAACACCCAGCTTCTTGCAGTTTTCTCTCATTTCCGCACACAGACCTGTTGACTCAGCGCCACTCAGACCTGCTCTAGCAAAAAATATCACAACACCTGAAGATGTTTTCACCATACACACCACAACACGTGTAATTTAACAGTACACATTTCTCATTAGAGAATGATCACTGACCAAAAACACGGATGCTTGCACACACTACAAGCTAGCCAAGGTCGTGTCAATGTCAGTGAACTTCTGTATCGCTAACTCTTTGCATGGGAAAGTACCTAGCGCGTGCTCAACTAGGCCGCTGGAAGTCGACAGATGATGTCAGATACCGAGCGTATTCGTTGAACGGTTGTGATCGTCTGTATATCAGAACACGTTACATGAAAAAGGAAGATGTTCTTACAATAGAATAGAGATTTATCAGAATAGAAAATACCAGATTATAATTTATTTCTTATAGAACGAAGCCATCTTTGGTCACGGCACCACAAACCAACTATCTGTTTTTATAAAATTCTATAATTTCTATCAGAATCGCAGACAAAATGAAGCAGCAGTTGTGAGGAGTCAGGAAATAGTCACAAAGGAAACATTTACGGATGAAATAAGTCACTTTTATTACTATAAATATACCAAGAAAAGAGTTTAACATAAAGAACTAAGAAGTGTGCGGATGAACAAACAATGGCGATCAGTCATTAACAGTGGTGGTCAGTGATTGGTCGGTGGGAACAATACTGGCCAGTGATTGGTCTTTGGGAACAATGATGACCAATGATTGGTCATTGCAATCAGTGGTGACCAGTGATTGGTCGTTGCAATCAGTGGTGACCAGTGATTGGTCGTTGCAATCAGTGTTGACCAGTGATTGGTCGTTGCCGTCTATGGTGACCAGTGATTGGCCGTTGCGAACGATGATGACCAGTGATTGNTGACCAGTGATTGGTTCAAAAAGTTGCAAAATCTAGCAAATAAGATGGCAGCACTGTTTAAAAGGCTAGTTAGTTAGCGAGCTAGCTAGTTAACCAGCTAGTCTGACGCCATACAGAGTCTGAAGCAAAACGAGTCTGTTTTTGTCATTAGTTTACCTCAGACTAATAAACGTTTCATTTTCTTCTTAAACTAGATAGAAAGCTTTTGTGAGACAAACATTAGCTTTCTGCCATAGCTAGCTAGAAGAATAAAGTAGATAGCATCAAACAACATAATACAGCCATATATTATATAGACACACACACACACACACACACACACAACAAGGCAAATGTATAAAGGTTAATACACTGACCATCTGTTCAGCCGTGATGCTGTAAGGGAATAAGGATGTTTGTTTTGCTCTGTATCAAATTCCCTATTGTTATACCGGGACATTATGGAGTCAAATGGTGGAGGACTTTAATGGTGAGAGGGGAAAAAACAGATATGAGGCCTCCGTAAGTTGCACAAATATATAAATTAAAAAAAAATAAAATAAAATACAGAACATATTTTTGTATTTTTTGTAAAATGTGAAACACCTTTTGTATTTTAACTGTGCTCATTATTTTATACATCTTTATATATACATCTTATACATCTTTCTCAGATTAGTAAAACATTCGATTATGATATGAGTGACCTGAGCTAAACTGAATTGTGTGTGTGTGTGTGTGTGTAGGCGGGCAGTGATGGACAGAGCATTGGGAACTGTCCTTTCTCTCAAAGGCTCTTCATGGTGCTGTGGCTTAAAGGAGTGACGTTTAATGTGACCACTGTCGACATGAAGAGGTGTGTGTGTGTGTGTGTGTGTGTTTCACCACTTTCTTCACTTCTGCTTTCACCTCATACATATCATAATATCTATTGTTTATACCTGTTTATGTAATGCCATATTGGTGATGTTTTTACACACACTGTAAAACGTCTTCAGCTCTGATGAAATGTCTAAATAAAATTCAGGAAGCCGGATATCCTGAAGGACCTTGCCCCAGGAGCCCAGCCCCCATTCCTGCTCTACGGACGGGAAGTGAAAACGGACACCAACAAGATCGAGGAGTTTCTTGAGGAACACCTCTCCCCTCCTAAGTATGCACTCACTCTCTACTCACATCTACTCTTTTTTTAGTTTTTATCTATTTATACACATTTACACTCTCTGTTAAAGAAAAAAAATGCCATTATTTTTCACTGCGTCTGTTTATTATTACAGTCATGTACCATATATTTATAATGTATAAATAAAAATATGTTTCAGTCTATCCTTCCATCCATACGTTCATTTATTAATGGTAATTTCAATTTTAACACCATCTCATTAATACTGATGGAATGATGGATGGATGGAGAATGGAAGGCTAGATGCACCCATCCATCTAGCCTTCCATTCTCCATCCATCCATCCATCATTCCATCCTTTTTTATGATGATTGGATGGAGGGATGTTTGGTTGGTTGTTGGGTTGGATAAATGATTGCATGAGTGGATAAATGGATGGATGGAGAATTAGGGATAGATGGTTAGATGGATAGATGAAGGTTCTAATGAAAGGATAGATAGTTGGAAGGATATATGGATGGATGCATTTGTGGATGAATGTGTGGGTGCGTGGATGGGTTACGAATGGAAGGGTGTATAAATGGATGGATTAATTGGTGAATGGATAAATGGTTTTGTTAGGTAAATAAATGGCTAGATGGTTGGATGGGTAAATGGTTTGTTGGGTAAATGGATGGGATGATGGATGGATGGTTGGTTGGTTTGTTGGGGAAGTAATTGGATGGATGGATGGGATGATGGATGGATGGTTGGTTTGTTGGGTAAGTGATTGGATGGATGGGATGATGGATTGTTGGGTAAGTGATTGGATGGATGGATGGGATGTTGGTTTGTTGGGTAAGTGGTTGGATGGATGGGGTGATGGATTGTTGGTTTGTTGGGTAAGTGATTGGATGGATGGATGGATGGATGGATGGGATGATGGATTGGTGGTTGATGGGTGGATGATTTAGATTAATGGATGGGTGGTTGGGTAAGTGGTTGGATGGGTGGATAAATGGATGGATGAATGATTGATGGTTGGTTGATCTATCACTTTTACTAACCTTTGTTGGTCCTTCTCTGGTTGCTGCCCCCAAATACACACACACACTGTAGGTACCCTCGTCTGGCTGCTCGTAACCCAGAGTCCAACACTGCTGGCATGGACGTCTTCTCTAAATTCTCCGCCTATATCAAGAACTCCAACCCTGCCATGAACGACAGTGAGTCCCACTAATAATATAATAATAATAATAATAATAATAATAATAATAAAGAACTAATTGTGTGTGCGTGTGTGTGTGTGTAGACCTGGAGAAAGGCCTCCTGAAGGCTCTGACGAAGCTGGATGAATACCTCAGCTCTCCTCTACCTGACGAGATTGATGAGAACAGTGCTGATGATGTCACCATATCATCCCGCCCCTTCCTGGACGGACAGGAACTCACACTGGCCGACTGCAACCTTCTGCCCAAATTACACATCGTCAAGGTGACGCACCATAGCTAATGAAGCTAACACATGAACTATGTAATATAGCTAACATAGCTAACACTTTATATCTCTCTCTCTCTCTCTCTCTCTCTCAGGTGGTGTGTCAGAAGTTTCGGGATTTCACCATCCCTCGCTCGCTATTGTCGCTATGGCGATACCTGGATGCTGCGTACGCACGTGAGGAATTCTCCTCCACGTGTCCTAGTGACGCTGAGATCCACATCGCCTACTCATCTGTCGTTAAAGCTCTCAAATAAACACACACACAGTTTTGTATATAAACACACACACACACACAGGGTTTCTTATTGGTTTGCATTTCAGTAGCTGTTAAAGGGACGGTTCAAAATTTGCATATTCGCGAATGTTTTCCGAACTTTACGTCAATCGTAGACCAAGTAGTTTTAATTTTAACAATTATTGATTTGAAGTGAAAAATATCAGCAAGTCGTCTACATCCGTTCAAAAACTACCTTATTTACTGGATTATAGGTCACTCGAGATTAGAAGCCACGCCCCCTAAGTGAGTTTCTGTCATTTTTGTTTTCTTTTTGTCATCGGGTCTCAAACGCCGCTCATGAGCTCACTGTTGCTAGGCAACGGTGAAACATTTAGCGAGCTATCTAATGACTGAAAATAACAATCTAGCTAGCTAGCGCAAAGCTGTGGAGTCTTTTATTTATTATATTCTCATGTAGGTGAACTTTAACCTCAGAAGCCTTGGGTGAGGGCGTGGCTCTTCTTTCTGGGGGGAAAAAAAGGAAGATTTTTTTTTAGTGTCACTTCACGAGAATTCAAACTATACAGCTAGCTGAAGCTCCTACACAGCTAGCTCTTTACCAAACCCAAAGGAGTGTTTGGACATTTTGCCGAACCGTCCCTTTAACAAGCAGCTCACGGAGGACGTTTTGCACTAGAGAGACATTTCAAACTTGTTAGGGAGCGTGCTAATCTTTCGATACACACCCTCTTCTCCTTTCTTCTTTTTTTCTGCTCTGTTTTCTCACACGCATGTTTTCATTCACAACAACGCGTCAACTGTTGTGTCGGCGCGCACACACACACACACCTTTATTTTCCAAATGACAGTCCACATGGGGTGTAGCTTAAGTTAAATTTAACCAGCCAATCACAAACTCGATCCTGTGACATCACCACTAGTCCGTAATACACACTGCAAAACTCTGACTCTAGATGCACAGTATGATTGTCAGCTAGCTTAACGTTGACGCTAAAGATGGCAGGCTAGCTTAGCTTATCTTTCGCCAGATAAACGACAGCAAGCTGGCTGAATGGACCGAGGAGTGGCTGAGAGGAGTGTGTGAGCTGTTACTCTCAGGATGTCGTTGGCTCACACTCGTTCTCTGTTCCTCTTTCAGAAACGAAACCCCCCGCATCCGTTTGCTCGGCGTTTCGTAGCAGCGAAGCGAGCGTGCAGTTAGCCTGATTGATATCGCACCTTCGAACCCACACGCTCGGACGCCGAGCTGTCTCTCGAACGACGTGTTCAGACGTGCGCTAGTGCGAGAAGGAACGAGGAATGAAGTGCGAACCACTCTGTGTGCTCATGGAGAAAAGGGGCGGAGCTATCACTGCACTGTGATTTCAGCTTTTTTTGGGGTGTAAACAACACACACACACACACACACACACACACATGGTGTTGTGTTCTGGAGACACAATAGTGCGAAGTGTCACATTTCTCTTCTCCGCAGCACAGGATCTGAGACGGAGCCCGTGTGTAACCTGTGAGTTTATGTTTCACGTGTAGGTAGAGAACTCGCCGAGGTAGTGGCTGCTGATCTGGTGAACCACTGTGCTGTTTTTGGCTTGTACACACACACACACACACACACACACACACACACACACAAACGTGACTTGAACTTGGCGCTCACACGTTAGCAGAGCATTAATCTGCATGTTGCTGCTCAGAGACCATCGCAGTGCAACCAGCAACGAAGTACATGTTTGAGCCAACACACACACACACACACACTTGTCCCGCCCAGTTCGTTTACGTTGGGGGACGAATGTGTTCTAGAGAGCTTTCGATTGGACGAGTGCACGAAGAATCATCAAGAATTCGAATATCTACGAAACACGTTTATTTTAACGATTTTATATATTTATATTTGTCGTCTTATTTGCGTCTACATACTGTACGTGCTGCAGCTGTATGATTCTATAAGAAACGTTAGAGACTGACGATTGCTTCTCAGTTGTTTGGGTGTTACGGTTTCTGAAGCAAGACCAGATGCGGGTTTCCTGTAGAACAGAGAAGTGCGATTGTCCGCGAGCGCGAGAGGAAAAGCCCCTCCTCCATCCCCTCGGTGTGTAACCTCGCTGTCCTTTTCTTCCTCCTCCTCCTCCTTCTCCTCCTCCTCTCTGCCCGTCTTCTCACTCTTCCTCCTGCGCTGTTGTTTCCTTCCTCTTTCTGCTGAACTCCGGGTGTGTACGAGCCGATAGCGCCGCTGATTTACAGCCGTTGCACTAACTGGCTAGAGGATAATCAAATAGAGGTGTGTGTTGTCTTTTGTATCCTTTTTATAAATACGCAAATAAACAGGCGTTAATAATGAAAATACAAGATGTGATGGATTTATTTATTAACTAATAATAAAAAGCGAATCGACGCAGAGAGCTAAGTAGCAGNCAGTTTTCCTCATGACTGGACACACAGCCATGACATTAAAACCACCTGCCTGATATTGTGTAGGTTCCTCTGACCCAGTCGTCTAGCCATCACAGTTCGGCCCTTATCAGAGTCATTCAGGTCCTTACACTTGCCCATTTTTCCTGCTTCAAACACATCAACTTCGAGAACCGCCTTGACAGGTGCCATTGTAATGAGATGATCAGTTTTATTCACATCTGATTGGTGTGTACTGTCATGCTGATATGTCGTGCTCATCCCATCCCAGGTATAAAAGATCAGAACTCCAAGAACCTGACAGAATTACTTTAATATTTTCTTGAATCAGAACAAGTATGACCAAAGCAAACAACTTAGCTAGCTAACATGTAGCTAACATTGAGTCTTTTTATACACACATTGTGAAAACGCGGTGACCATGGAAACGAGGCAGAACCATCCAGAACGTCTGCGTTTCACACGCATGCATTGGTAAATCACTTTTATGAAGTTATGAAAAGACACTCTATGAATTAAACGACACTGAAATTACGTTCAACATCAAGCTGCTCGTCACCTTTCCACAGTTTACACCTTACATCAGCATCGCGTCACAGCGCATGCGCTCTCACTCACGGTGCGCTGACCTTTAGCGTTCCAGAATCAGAACCTGTTAGGAGTCTAGAACTGTTAATGATCTGGAATCAGAACCAGGTATTTTATTTATTGATTGATTTATTTATTAGTTCCAGAATTAGAACATGCTAGAATTAGAACATTATCACCAGTCATTATTCTAGAATCAGAATGTGCGTCATCGTGTTCTAGAACCTTCCTGTCAGTAACAGAGGGTTTGTAGTGTGTGTGTGTGTGTGTGTGTGTGTGTGTGTGTGGTGAGTGAGAAAATAACTATGACTCATTTCAGCCATACATCAGTGTGTGTGTGTGTGTGTGTGTGTGTCACTTTACGTGCAACAGATGAGGATTTTATAAGTGAACCATTCAAAGACTAGTATATAAATAGCTTGGACTGCTCACTGTGTGTGTGTGTGTGTGTGTGTATATGTGTGGTGAGTGAGAAAATAACTATGACTCATTTCAGCCATACATCAGTGTGTGTGTGTGTGTGTGATACACATCAGAAGTGATGAGTGAACCATTCAGAGATTATTGGGTAAACTGACTGTGGTGTTGTCGTAGCAGATATGATTGGGTAAACAGAGAAGTGTGAGGATGTGTGTGTGTGTGTGTGGTTTCACACTGAGGCCAGGAGGACAGCGAGCGCTGTGCCCCCGAGGCTCAGTGCCGCTCGGCTCCAGCAGGGGGCGCCGGGCGGGGCCGCAGCGTTACACAGGTCGGTGTCGCAGCACTTTGTGGTGTAGCTGAAGACGAGTCCTGCAGTGCGTTTCTCTCCTCTAATCCCACACTTGGACGCTGTGGCACAGCTCTTCTCCTTCAGCACAAAGCGCACCGAGTCTGAGGACAGAGAACAAGCCACTTCACACTCATCTCCTGACATCCAGGTCAAGACCAAACAAAAAATATCTGTCTGTTTAATGCTTCAGCTTTGTGTTGGTATCAGACCTCCTCTGTAACCTGCACCACACGTCCTATAATTCCTTCTGCATGATGTGTAAATTAAAAATATATCATTTCACTTTATCTAATGTTAGCTAACTACAACTTAGTGTTAGCTAGCAAGCAGTTAGCTAACATGAACATAGCCAGCAAACTAGCATTTACAGAAACACCACCCTGATTAAAAATCTAGATTAGACCAGTCTAAGCTGGCCGTAGCTGGTTTAGGTGCTCGCCCAGGCTGGTCTAGGTACTATTAGGTTCTGAAATAAAACCAACCTGACCTGCAAACACGAGCCTCACCAACTAGTTTGAGGCTCCACTACTGTAAAACCATCAAACCTGACCAGTTACAGCCAGTCTGACCAGCTAGAACCAGCTTGCGACTTTTCAAATCCTCTTTAAAAGGGTAGAATTGGTCTGAACAGATAGAATCAGTCTGCGTATGTCCAAAATCCTCTCTAATGCCATCAGACCTGACCAGCTAGGACCAAGTGTTTAAAACCATCAATCCTGGAATGAGTCCATTGACCAAATCTCCTCTAAAATTATGAAAACTGGCTAGTTAGAATCCAGTCTGACCAGGAAGAACCAGTTGGACCAGCTAGAACCAGTCCAATCCAGTCTGACCAGCAAGAACCAGCATGGACTGTCCAAAACCACTCTAAAACCATCAATCNCTGACCAGCTAGAACCAGCCCTGACCAGCTAGATCCAGTCTGACCCAGTATGACCAGCAAGAACCAGTCTGACCAGCAAGAACCAGCCCCGACCAACTAGATCCAGTCTGACCAACCAGGCTGTTCATCCTGACCATCTAGTCCCAGCAAGTACAAGTTCAAAGCAACTTGTAAATATTTAACGTAAATAATTCCACCATATTTTCTGAACAAGTGCAGCAGTGAATCTGCAGGAGTCCATCAGGGGGATGTTCTTGGTCCAGCCTTGTTCTCATTTGACTGATGGTTTATTCTCAGTATGGCTGTAACACTGACATGGTTTTGTGTGTGTGTGTGTGTGGTTCTGGTATGAGTGGATCAATGGTGTGTGTGTGTGTGTGTGTGTGTGTGTGTGTGTGTGTGTGTGTGTGTGTGTGTCCTCACCCTTCACGGCTATGGCGGTGCTGTACAGGCAGCGCTCACCCGCAGCACATTTCTTAGGAAACCCCTGGCATTCGAGTGGAGAGATGATTGGAAACACACACTGGTAACAGGTGAGACAGACCGCTGAGGGG
>JAKKZN010000009.1:1387971-1399584 GCA_033441825.1 Pangasius elongatus | reverse complement strand
ATGTAACCTAAATTAGCAATTAGAACATAAACCAAAGGAGATTAATTATCAAATGGCTCAGACACAGAACATAAAACAATCACTGTACTCAGACACCTTCAAGGTATAAAAACAATAATGTACCATAACTATACTCACCAACACCTTCAGGGTATAAAAACAATCACTATACTCTAACTATACTCAACACCTTCAGGGTATAAAAACAATCACTATACTCACCAACACCTATTGACGTCTGACGTATTGATGTCAATATTCAAACTGTACTATAGCCCTTATTACAGTGGTTTGTGTGTGTGTGTGTGTGTGTGTTTGTGTGTGTAGGACTTTGCCGTGTCCACAGTGCCTGTATCTCCTGGTACTCGTCTGAAGAACATCTGCTCAATGGGGGGTCCTGAGACCATCATCTTCAGTAATAGTGAGGGAGCGCGGCGGACACTGAGGGTGAGCGCGCGTGTGTGTGTGTTTGATAATGACCCCGGAGTGTGTGTGTGTGTGTGTGTGTGTGTGTGTGTGTGTGTGTGTGTGTGTGTGTGCGCGTGTGGTCCCTGTTTTTGTAGCACTCCTGCATTTAGGGAACCTTAAATTTAACTGTGTTGGATTGATATTAGTGAAGAATGTTTTAGTTTAATGGAGTTTCTTTCTGTTCTTTCTATGATGCGTTAGTGTTTACTAAGTGATGCAGTAAGAGCACTTAATGGCACTGCACTCGGACTGATTGTATCTAAAACTAATCTCATCATGTACATCAGGTTCCATTAGACCCTGACCCTGGTGTCCACTCACACACACTTACATATAGGGGTGTTCATGGTAGTAATAATAGTAGTAGCAGTGGTACAGGGTGTCCCAAAAGTCTCCATACAGAGGGGGAATGATCACTTTTTAAGAAAATGTAAATTTAGTTACAAAGCATCCTCTACATGATCGCCATTTCTTTGTAAACACACTCGGAGTCGTCTCTCTCGCTCATGATGAGCTCGTGTTCACAATATCTGGTGTTATATGCATGTACCTGCATCTCCATGGTAACCTTGCAACAGCTTCCTGATCCAGCCGTGAGGATGATTTCAGTACGATCTTCTATAATCTTCTATAACTTCTATATATATATATATATAATATAAGCTAAGTATGAAACATTTTGGAATACATTCTGCTCAAAAGTGTTAATTTCCCCCGATGTATGGAGACTTTTAGGACACGCTGTAGTGGCAGTAGTGCTGATGTAATCCGATCCCTGACTCCGCCCCCATTCCATGTTATAACCTCGTTAGCTTTAAGAGCAGTCTGTCTGATTCCTGTACAAAGTGTGTTAAAGGAAAAGCATCATCATCATATTACACCTCCACACTTTCCGCTCAGGTGTAGTCAACCTGACGAGATGTGTTTAATGTCTGAGGTTTTGCTTCTTTGAGGTTTGGAGCTACAATATTAACGGTAGCTAACAAGACATGGAAGAATACATTCATGAATCTTTGAATCTGTTTCAGACAGCATTTTAAATCGACATAATAATCAGTTGTTGTAATATTAAAATTAAATAAAATAGGGAGACTCAGAATTTACCCATTTTCTATAAAATTTTTAGGGGGCGGAGTCATGCCAAAGTGCACTGGGGGGAGTTTCCTATTTACTGTTAAGTCCTATTTACAGCTCTCAGTGGACAAATTATATTTCTTTGATATATGGATATATATAATGTTGGTCTATGGCAGGGGGCTTAAATCTTATCCACATGCATCTTATTCTCCAATCAGCTATCATGTCTACCTCTTATTGGCCGTCATGAAAGCCTGCAGCCACACCAGCCCTTTGTGGAAAAGACTGACGACCCCAGATGTCTGGGTTTAACTCTTGTTAATGTTTTGGAGAGGAGACAGGTGGAACACTGGGTTTGCATGGCAGTGACATCTAGCGTTCAATCCAGGAACTTCATTTACACATTTGCCTAATAGCAAACGAACAGGGGATGTAAGACGGATGCTCCACATAAACGGTTTAAAAACCTTGCGTAATCGTTGACACGTTCACATGTAAGGAGACGTACGGAAGGAGTCTCCAGTGTCAGCGGTCAGAGGTGAAGCTGTAACTTTAAGTTTTCAGACATCTTCAGTAACCTCGGTAACATGCGTAACAAGCTGTGTGTTTTTTTTTTGTCTTTTTAATTTGAAGTAAGATTATTTAAGAAAGAAAAAAAAAAAAAAAAGAGATGTTGGTGAGGGATAGACTGTTTATAGCTGCTATAACGTAAGTGAGAACAGGAACCAACACAGATTTCACAGATGTTCCACAACATTAACCGTAACTATAAATGGATAAAAAAGTATGTCGTTCTGACTAAATTAAAAAATTGTAATGGTTGGCAAATTGCTGCAATATGACAAAAACGTTGGCAGGCCGGTTTAACGTGTGTGTGCGTGTGTGCGTGTGTGCGTGTGTGTGTGTGTGTGTGTGTGGTGTCTCTGTAGGTGATGGAGCAGTTGACTGATCATCACTACGACGTGTTGTCCGTGCCGGAGGACGCTGCTGCTAACTGTGTGTACGTGCGCGGTGTAGCTGAAGTGGATTATCTGCTCCACCCCACGCAGAACGAGTGTCCCGACAGCGTCTCCGTGAGTTTCACTTCACTCTCACAACACACACCGAAACATTCAGCAACAGAGGGGAGGAACTAGGTTTTAATACCTTTTGAGAATCAGTTAAGGTTTTACTTCTTTTATTCTCTTTCTACAACCTGTACCACTAAACACATCAACTCATTTGGCGAGTCTTCAGTCATTTCTCTCTCTTTCAGTCTGTCTCTTTTTGTACAAAAAAACACGACATGTATGACTCGAACACTACGTAAAAAGCTTTCTGCCTTTCCTAACGATCATACAGATAAAATAAATAAAATGTTTTATTTAGTATTTTATGTACATATTGAAAAAAAAACAAAAACAAACAAGAAATACGTTATTAAATGATTGACAGGAACCGAAGTGAATCTGTAAATTATTGATCTTTCTCTGAAACACACAGCACTATAAATGTCTACACAGTAATTTCTCCTCAGAGGATCCGCCACATCTGCCAGTTATATGTTATATGACGGTGTTATTTTCTCTATTTTTCAGGCCTTCCAGAAGTTTGCAGGCTACACCCTGCTCCCTACAGCATGCAGTGAGGCCTCCAAACTCGGGGGGGCGCTCTCCTCATTCTGCCTGCTCATCAACAGGAAACTCCCTTACTAACACCACACACACTCCACGTCTATCTATGCTGACAGCGTCCGCGTTCATCTGCTACTCCAACGTGCATCTGCAAGCGCACTCACACACACACACACACACACACACACACACACACACACACACACACACACACACACACACACACACATACAGAGTGAGAAAACATGCATTGACTCCTTACGCCATTTTTATATATCACAAATCCCGCCTCCGTGTTACAGTGTGTACATTAACTAATAAAAATAAATCATTTCAGTCCATCGTTTATGCCGTCTAATGATTTCGAATCTTCATCGTGGTCTTCGTCTTCTCAACAAGAACCGAAATGAACAAGAACCCTCGGGAGCCGCATTAGAGTTACAGCTAGCTAGCTTATCTAGATCATTTAGGGAAGGTTTTGCTACTGAAACGAGAAATTTCCGCTCCGGCAGTTACAGTAGAGGCAACCCTAACAGGACAAAAACTAAGTGTACGAAGTGTCATTTAAAAGCAGGACAAAGGTTACAGAGAATAAAACACCTGCTACAGTGAAGCAGAACACAATGAACAGGTGTGTATGTTGATTTTCTTTTTTTTCCATTAGGCAGTAAACTATTTTAAAACAATTGTATTATATTGTTTATTACTCCAGCGCCGATCTGTAAGACGATCTGCGCTGTTTTACTCTGCTAGTGAGTTAGCAAGCTAGGAACCCAGACAGTTTTATATGATGTGTAGTTCAGAGGAAATGTACTGCATACGCTGTCCTCGGTTTTTGAATTTGAATGATTAAAAACGTTCTTCAGCACGAGTACGAACGAAACAAGAAAAGCATTCTGGGAACACCAGCTTACCCAGAAGTCTTTGCAAAGTGATCATGTTGTTCTTTGGGATTTTGATTTAAACAAAACAAGCAAACTTTCAAGATGTAATGTTCAGTTTTCTAGAAAATTTCAAAACATTACCTGAATCATTAAACAGAAAAGAATAAAAGATGTGATGTGGTTAGGGTTAAATTCAGTTCAGTTTTATTTGTATAGCGCTTTTAACAATGGTTAAATGTATGAATTTAGCCCTAATGAGCGAGCCAGAGGCAATGGTGGAAAGGAAAAACTCCCTGAGACATCATGAGGAAGAAACCTTGAGAGGAACCAGGCTCAAAAGGGAAGCTGTCCTCATCTGGGTGCAACGGATAGCGAGATTATAAATAATTGTGTCCTACATGGAAATTCCTCAGTTTTAAATTGAAGTCTTGTTTTCTTGACGTTATCGCCTGTTCGCTGATGGAGACTTGAGTGCAAAACTGTGGTAAACTGCAGTCCTAAAGCTTCTTCGTGGTTTTTAAGTGGTACCATCCACAGCAATCTCGTTCATCATTCTCTACTTTTACTTTAAATTCTTTCCAACCAGGGAAAGAATGTTTTTAAGACATTAAAGAAATGAGTAAACGTGAGAAGGAAACTCGCAGATGGTCACATTCGCATCGTCAAATCGATAAAACGGCGGCTGTAGTTTTGAATCGAACGTTAAACTAGCTTTAGCATGCAGCTGTTTTCATGTGAAACACTACACTAGCACTACAGCCTCATCATAAACAGACCTCAATTTAGCTTTAGCAAACTCATGAATTGAATTTTAAACTAAAATGATCATTTAAAGGCTTTATTTTGATGTAGTCTGTTACCTCAGTGCTGTCGGAAATCCGCCTTCTCCCTCAGAACAGCTTGCTTACTTCATATTTATATTCTGGTTAATCATCATGTTCAGCCGTTCAAGTGCCGCAACGTGTTTAGTTTTTGCGCTAAAAAAATCCATCATGTTTACATTCAAAACTTTTATGGGTAATAAAATAAGCTGTACAAGCTTCACACATCACAAAAAACACTTACTTTCACTTTATAACAAGCACTAAATCTTTGTAAATGTCCGATTCTCAAATTAGCGGTTTGCTAACTGACAAGATGTTTAACACCACAAAGTGGTCATTTAAGTAGAGAATAAAACACTGTATGTTGTGATTTTATGGGAAAATAATCAACAATGAGGTGGTGTGATGAAGTGAATATGAAGTGTAAATGGAGTTACTGCTTCCACCCTGAAGTTAATTATTTTCCAACACTGAATATTTTATTTCTCTTACACCACAGAAAACCCCCAACGCTTAGTTTTCAATTCATTGAAGAAGGAAACATACTTTTTATCCATTTACAGTTGCATTTAACATTGTAGAACATCCACAAAACTAGTTAGACAGACAGACAGAGAGAGAGGGAGAGAACAGCTGTTTATAGCTGCTATAATGTAAGTTAGAACAGGAACCAATTTGTGTGAATGTTTCACATCATTAAATGTAACTATAAACAGATAAGTATGAAATCTCCTTTAATAAATAAAATAGTGCAATCATTCAGGCTTATGCCTGGCTGTTATTAATCTATTATTTCATAGACTGAAATCAGAGACAACAGTCTGAAGTTTCTCCAAATTTATTTGATGTGACATTAGAAAGCAGGAGCAGTTTAACGGTTGGACTTGGCCACTCTCTCCAGCTCGTCCTTCTTCTTGATGGCGTACGAGTTTGACGAACCCTGAGAACCAAAAGACAGACAACATGTTGACGATTATGGAGCTGTAACTGTTAAGAGTGTTGAATATCATGATGAACGCGTGAGGAGTGTTTCTGAGCTGGTGATTGGCTGCGCGATGGAGAAGCAGCAGCCAATGAATAAGCAGAGAGGGGTTAATCTGCGAGAGCTATAGCACACCAGGACGACGGCCAGCGCCAGGATGTGACTCTAGTCTCGCTCCGTTTTTAAAAAAATACAAAAAGCAGATTTCCCACAAGGCCTTGCTGCATGACATCATAACTCCGGTTACCTTGGCAGCGTTGATGAGCTCGTCAGCCAAACACTCGGCGATGGTCTTAATGTTCCTGAAGGCGGCCTCTCTCGCCCCGGTGCACAGCAGCCAGATAGCCTGACACACACACACACACACACACACACACACACACACACACACACACACACACACACACACACACACATTAATAACTGACTGTCTAGTAACGATCAAGGTGAGATGAGATGTGGAGGCGGAGTTTCTGTATCTGAGCTTGTGATTGGCTGAGCAATGGGAAGCAGCAGCCAATGAACTGACAAAGATTTCCTCTGCGAGTTCTGCATCATGCCGAGACCACGAGGAACGTCAGGACAGGACTGCAGGACTCGCTCTAAATAAAATTAAATTAAATAAATTCTCAACTATCCACTCGTACATCTACATTTCTGATTTCAGTCT
The DNA here is from genome assembly GCA_033441825.1 of Pangasius elongatus. Lineage (NCBI taxonomy): Eukaryota > Metazoa > Chordata > Actinopteri > Siluriformes > Pangasiidae > Pangasius > Pangasius elongatus. Next base: position 1,393,066 of record JAKKZN010000009.1, on the reverse strand, counting down.
CGACTTCAAAGGGCAGGAAAAAAAAAATCCGTCATCCTGTGAAGCTCGAATCGGACTAATCCAGCAGTGTCCTTTAAGCTCCGCCCTCATAGTTCCTCCTAACAAATTAATCGACTTCTGAGGTTCCTAAAAAGGCTCCTGTGGTGAACACACTCCTCTAGTGCCTCTCAATTTAACTTTCAGGAAATCTGTCCGTATTCCCGGACACTAACCCTTTCCCATTCCCAGCTTTCACATCATTTATGGGGTTCTGTCACCATCTACTGAGAGTTTAAGGAAAATAAAATAAGAATTAAATAACATTAACATCAGTTTACACTTAAGACATGACCAGAAAGTGTAGTTTAACTTTAACTTTACTGTTCAAGCGTACGGAATACCGTCACACAGGGAATACCGATGATCTACACGGATGGGACACTGACGCATCCGGAATGCCACTGAAAACATTGTAATCTTACGCTGAACGGTAAAGTTTTACGTATTATAACGTTATAAAAAAACACTGTCAAATGTATAAATATCACAATGTCATTTCGCTTAAAACCATCTCTGCTGTGCAAAGAAATTATCGCGTGGACGTCGTACCGACGTCGTATTCCTGACAAGACAGGAAATGTTTCCCCCCCGATGTCCTTTTAAACGGTTTAAAGTCACTAAATTTACATCCGGCGGAAGGTGAAAATTCTGACGCGGTGTACAAAATGCCATGCTTTATCACTAACTTTAAAAATCTGTATGCATCCATTTCTAGTCTTTCCACCATGCTGTTCTTTTGTATTTAAAAAAAAAAAAAAAAAAAAAAAATCATAAATATAATTCCACTTGCCTGCTATGAAAAAACACTACGGATTATGAGATTTTCAGCACCGGGTCTCAGATTAAGCGTTCTGTGTGTAGTTTCTCTCTCGCTCTCTCTCTCTCTCTGTGTGTGTGTGTGTGTACCTGGTTGACCCTGCGGAGTGGGGACACATCCACAGCTTGTCTCCTGACTGTTCCAGCTCTGCCGATACGGGTGGAGTCCTCACGTGGGCCGCTGTTAATGATAGCGTTCACCAGAACCTGCAGTGGGTTCTGTAACACACACACACAGAGAGAGAGAGAGAGAGAGAGAGAGAGAGAGAGAGAGAGAGAGAGAGAGAGAGAGAGAGAGAGAAGGTCCATTACATCAGCATTAGTACTATCAGATAATTCCACACACACACTAACTAGACGTGGTGTAGGAGAGGATCTGTTTCTGAGCTGGTGATTGGCTGTGCGATGGAGAAGCAGCAGCCAATGAATAAGCAGAGAGGGGTTAATCTGCGAGAGCTATAGCACACCAGGACGACGGCCAGCGCCAGGATGTGACTCTAGTCTCGCTCTGGAGAGTCTGGAAGCCGATCAGGTCTGTATTACACTTTTAATACAACTCTCAGTACAATCACAGAGACGTCAGCGAAACGCCATCGCTCGCCTCTTAACGGGTAACGTCACTACAGAAAATAAAACAAACGATTCTACTACAGTTTACGGAACACTGCTACACAGTACTACAGTGTACTTAACACCAAATATCACGATATTTCGATAGTTACAATATATCCTGCAGCCCTACTACAGAGTATGGAATACTACAGTGTACTTAACACTACGAATAATTTTGAACACAGCCATAGCGGATTCTCCTAAAGCGGCTCTCCTGCGAGCGATAGAGAGTTAACCGTGCTTTAGCACTCGATAATCGCGTGCTGGTTCAGTATTGCTCTGATATAAGCAGATATATCCACTTACAGGAACATTCCTCACATCCTATTCTTCAAATAAAGTACGCAAGGCTTGCTGGAAGTGTGTAGAGAAACAGTCACTACAGACACACAGCCTTCGATTTTTGAAACGTTAGATTTAATGCAAGCTAACTCTGAGAATTGTTTGTTTTTAGCTGCATGAGGAGTAAAATGCAAAAATAACGAAGCACGTGGGGTCGAAACAAACGACTCCGACATTCATTAAAGTACGCCATCTCTTGTAATATTCTGAGTAATGTAATATAATATGGAATGTAACGGAGTTAACTCTGGTATTGTGTAAGGAAGCGAGCACTGAGCTGTTGAGAGTTCTTTACTGTTTAATAAGATGAATTTAAAGCATAAGATCTACCTGTCGTGTTTGCTGCGGCACAAGATATCTAGTTCCGATATTTAATCAAATCTGAGGTATTAACGATAGCATTAGCAGTGTAAACACGGCGTGTTCCCCCCATTACCTCTCCGGTGAGCAGGTGGATGATCTCGAAGGCGTGTTTAACGATGCGAACGGTCATCAGTTTCTTGCCGTTGTTGCGTCCGTGCATCATCATGGAGTTGGTGAGACGCTCCACGATGGGGCACTGAGCCTTGCGGAAGCGCTTAGCGGCGTAGCGCCCTCCGGAGTGAGGGAGGTACTTGGCGTACTTCTCCTTCACGGCAATGTAGTCCTGAGGTGGAGAAAACGAAACAACACACAGAGGGTTTTTAAAAAAAAAACAAAACAAAACAACGATTAGATCTGAGGATGCACGAGTCCCGCGTGAGGAGTGTTTCTGAGCTGGTGATTGGCTGCGCGGTGGAGAAGCAGCAGCCAATGAATAAGCACAGAGGGGTTAATCTGCGAGAGCTATAGCACACCAGGACGACGGTCAGCGCCAGGATGTGACTCTAGTCTCGCTCTGGAGAGTCTGGAAGCCGATCAGGTCTGACCAGGACGCTCACCTGAAGGGAGATGTCGTTGATCTGCACATCATCTGTGCTCCATTTCCCAAACAGCTTGATCTCAGGTGTCTCGGCCACAGCCGGCGCAGTCTCCCAGTCCGCCATTCTGATGGAGAAAACCAGGACACACTCGCGTCAGTCACATCACATCAGCATGAAGGCAATCTGTAATCACTATCATTACACCACCAGATGATGATGATGACGACGACGACTAGGGACCAGACTTCAGCTTCTGACTGACCTACTAGCCCTCTTCCTGCTTTTACTGATTCCCAGACGCTGCTAATTTATCTGCTAGAGGATGAACTACGTGGCAGGAACACGTTTTCATTAACAAAACCCAATCATGGATGCCGATTGCACCGAAAGAAAGAAAGAAAGCAAATCCCAGTAAAACACGCAACCTCCAGTCTGTCTTCTGTCACAGTGTGGAGACGAATGATGCTCATGTGAACACTTACAAACGCCAACAAGATACAATTTATCTTCCCCCTCCTCATTTTAACAAGTCACAGCTCTACAAAGTGTTATATAATAATAATAATAATCTGCATCATCAGTCGAATAATAAACCTTGACATCAGTACACCACATATTAAATACGGCGAGTGAGTGGATACATTACTGTCAATATGCTCTGAGATTTTAACCCCAAGTGAGCAGAAACCCTGAAAAAATTAAAAATACAGCATGACTGGAGTTTATAATGAGATGTGGCTGAAAAAAAATCTGATCAACTAAGCAAAAATAATAAAATATAAAACTAAAACAAGATAAAATCAGCAATGAGAGTGAATTTGGGTCTGAAAATGTCTATGAACAATATATTAATAGCAGTAATATCTTATTGCATGGCAGAAAGAGAAGCAGAAGGGCATCCTTTATTATTATTATTATTATTATTTTTAATCCTCCATCTTGTCCAGGTTTAAACCAGAAAAGTCTCATTTTAGCAGGTTACCAGGACAAATTATATAGCTATTGAGCTAATCTTAGCTCAGATGGAGTTTGTAGAGAATGAGGCGGTTATATGAAACCAAAACTAAAATAAATATTACTAAATATCTTGTTTAAAAATAAAAATAAAAAGGTTTAAGAAATCCACATTTCTGCTAAATTCCGATTCGCCATAATGACATGCTAAAGCAGGCCTCAAAACCAAACCAGCAGCAGACACAAGAGAATTTATAACATATAAAGACATTTAGAGAGCTAATAACTGTTCACACACACGCTTATATTTAAGATAAAGAGTGAAGTGAAGTTAAACCCGCGTCTCTGCAGTGAGGAGTCTGAAATTACGCTCGAGCTCCAGACTCTTAATGGCCGCCTCGTGCTTCAGCTAAAACCTCCGCAATTTTCTATCACTTTTTAAACATTTCTTTCTCCAAATACTAACTCTGGGGCGAGCCTTTTCCTTTCCGAACGCCTTTATAAACCTGTACGGTGCAAAATTTTCCAGTTTTGAACCGTTCTAAACACCAAAATATATAATTATTTCTCACTCACGCGTGTCTGAAGTCCACACTGGTACTTCGCACAGAGAGAAAAGGGCCTCCGCGGCGCGTGCGGCACGAACATCCGGTCTCACGCCGGAAACGGTTGATTTCAACATCCGGTTTAGGTTGTCGGGAATTGTAGTTTTTTTTTAAACGCTTCAAAAATGACTACAAACTTTAACATAACTGTTTTTTGTTTGATTATTTTAAAAATTTGAATTGAAATTAAGAAACGATGATGAACTAAAGTGATGATCTGTGCTTGTGAATCACTAAAAGCTTGTAGATAGGACCTAAAATAAAGTAATATGCAATGCTAATACTACTTAGCACTTTAAATTTTTAAAAAGTAAAAACACCCAATTCATGATCTTTAACAGATTATTTAATCACATATGAGTCTATTTATAGCTAAAGAACTATTCAATGACTGTTTTATTCCTCCATCAGTACATGACAGCTGAAGAAACCTGGTTAGCTAGTTAGCATAATACACATTTAAAAACAAAACAAAAACAAAACAAGTATGGCTTTGACAAGGAATCCACTCCTTCTTCTTCTTCTTGCTCATTTTTTATGCCTCAAATACCCTTAAAATATACTTCAAACAGGGAGGAAGCTACTGAAGAAAAAAAACTATTTCAGACATGTGACCTTGCTGTGACCTTGACCCTGTTTGGATCAATTCCAAAATATACTCTTCTTTTAAAAAAAAACAAACAAACAATACAAACCATCACAGAAATTCAAATGGTGTCCACTACAAATACCACTACAAACAATTGTCGGAAAATAATATATATATATATATGAAATAATAATGTTAAGAAAATAGTACAAGAAAATGGTGCTTTCATGTTTTTC
>JAKKZN010000009.1:1054033-1064133 GCA_033441825.1 Pangasius elongatus | reverse complement strand
TCTAGCAGCAGCAACCTCCACCGAACGTTTCCTGTAGCTGTTTATAAGACTGGCACAGTGATGAGGAGGAATTTTGGGCCATTTTTCCCTACTAAACTGTTTCAGTTCATCAGTATTTTTTGACTGTCTTGACTGAACCGCGCTATTCAGGTTACACCACAGCATCTCAACTGGGTTAAGGTCAGGACTCTGGCTTGACCATTCCAAAACACAACATTTCTTCTTTTTCAGTGTTTATTTTTTTGGACAGCAGTGGTTTCCTTCATGGTTTCCTTCCATTAACAATGTTCTTGTTCAGTGTTTTCCTGATAGTGCACACATGACCAAAGACTTCTGCAGATTGGAGAGTTTTCTGCAGGTCTTTGGCTATGGGTTGTTTTTCACCTCTTTCAGGATTGCCCATTGTGCTCTTGGTGTGATCTTTTCAGGACGTTCAGTCTCAGGGAGAGTAGCAACAGTCCAGAATTTCCTCCATTTGTAAACAGTTTGTCTTATCATCAGGCTGATGAACACCCAGGTCTTTAGAAATGCTTTTCAGCTTTTTCCAGCTTTTTCATTTCTATAATGAGTCTCGTAAGGTCCTGCGAATGTTTTCAGCAATCTAGGCAGGGTTCACACTAAACAGCGGTTCTTGAGAAGAACAGATTTGTCAGTAACTAGACTTTGTGTGTCTTTATTTAAAGGGTAAAGCACCTGTACAGCCCACACGTCCAACCTCATCTCCTTAATTATTAGCACAGAGATTCACTTACTTCTTCCAGCCTAGACTGTGAATGACAAACTGATTACTCAGCATGTTCCATAAACACCTGAAAACTACTACTGTATTATTAGTTTATTCAAATTGTGTTTGTCTATAGATGAAGTTAAGACCACGTCTTATGAGTAATCAATGCAAAAACCCTGGCAATTCCAGAGCATTCACAAACATTGGCTTTCTCTACATATGACAATAAACTTGATTCTACTTACTGACAGATATTTACATATTTATCTGACAAAAAAAAATGACCAGTTGATCAACTTGAGTGATAAGTGTCTATTCAACAAAACTTTCATATCATAACAACTGAAGAAATTTAGTGACTCATTAGTCTGTAATTCAATTGAACTGTCAGGTTGAAACCTTCAAAATAAATAAGCCAAGAGAGTGAGGGGGCAAAAAGAGATCCTGATAATTAGAACTGCTAAAAACCTAAACATTTATGATTTATGTTTTGTTAAATGTATGATTTTATTCTAAACCTTTTATTAATCTATTAAAAATTTGCAAGTGAAAATGAAAATTAAGTTATATGATTTTACACTAAACAAATATATGAATATACAGTGCTGATGATAAAAGACAGCATCAGTCAGATTAAATAAAGTATTGTTACTGACCTGTAAAGTTCAGTCTGATGGGTTTCCCAAACTGAATGTGTGTCGTTCTGTTTCGACGTCCACAGTAATAAAATCCCAGATCTGTCTCTCTAACTCCAATAATCACTAAACTGACTGAACTGCTGCTTTCTGTTACAACAAAGTGACTCTCGTTCACATTATAACTGAGGTCAAAGGTTTTCTTCAGGTTCCCTTTTTCAGCAGATATCAGCAGCTTCACCTCCTCAGCTCTCAGTCGATACCACGATATCTCAGAATAATTAGTGATGTTACAGAGCAGGGTGATTTTCTCTCCAGGATGGACAGATACATGATCAGTTGAAACAAAGAACCTGGAACCTGAAAGAACAACAGCACATAAAGAGAACAGAGACATCAGTCAGTGAGTTCACATTTAGTGACTGCTTCAGTTCAGTGTTAATTCATAAATCACAATATCTGGTTTTAAACTGTTACACTGACATTAAAAACTGCTTTCAGATACATTTCTGGTAAAACTGATATATGACTGCATACTGTCCCTAGATATACAAGACAAATAACTTCAGTAAAGTCCTGAATACTATTCAATCTAACATGTTATTTATAATATATTCCTGTCTTGCATTTTGCATATATAAACTGACCAAACAGCAGCTGTAGTGTAAAAAGATCCAGGAGATTGGCCATTACTTGCTGAGATGCTACAGTGGCCTACAAGGTGATGAAGCTTTTTCAGATTGACTTACTCAAGTCAAAAGCTCTCTGTTCCTATGGTGCGTCTTTAGTTCCTGTTTAGCTGCAAGCTCCTACATCCTGTTTTGTAACATGTCCAATAAGCAGCTGAGCACTAGTCTTATTTTAATTCTCAGAAAGCACATACAGACCCAGGCTCTTTGGTACATTAATAATTATCACTTTACATAACTTTAATATCAACAAGTTAATCTTTTTTCTTACTCTTGCAGCACAGTTGGGACAGAACAGTCATGTGAACAGAGAGGTATAAGGTGTAAAAGACATTAGCGCTGGTATTAAAGTTAATATGGAAAAAAGACTGATGGAAAAATAGTTTAAGACTAACAGCAAAGCTTTGTGGGACACTGACACACAAAGACTCTCTTTACATGCAAAGAAGTTCAACAATGAGAATGAATGCATTTCATCTGCAGATTCCAAATGAACAGTTTATTTTGCTGCTAATAGCTAATACAAGTACACCTGACATCACCGCCCATCCACATGTCAGGTGTACTTGTATTAGCTATTAGCAGCAAAAATTGTACTAACTACAAACACTCTCCAGACACCAGTGATCTTTGATACTTTCTTCCAAGCTTTATGTTTCTTTGTGTGGTGAGTCATGCAGTTGGTTTATATTTTAAGACTAAAATGGCATATATTAGTTGTTTCCGGTAGGGTTGCAATAAGCAGGGCGTGGTTTACTCACTGTGTGATTGGTGAGTGTATATATCTTGGAGCATGGTGCGCTACCCGGTGTGCGCCACAGCTTGGGGACCGCCCATTTCCGGTATTGCTCATAGCTCCCACCATAGACATATCCCTCGGATTAGTAATTTAACGTGTTGGAAAATCTTTGGCCTCCGGGTGCGTATTTTAGGAATTCCAACCATAGTGGCAAAATGACGGTAGATGAGTTTGTCCTTTAATGTTAATGTAGTGCACCGTAAAATGTTTTTCTCTTCTTTCAGGTAGAGTTACTCATATTTGAAGATAGGTCTTCCGGATATTTAATCCGAATTGCAGGGCGGTATCCAGTAGTGCTGCCGTTTTTGCTCCGCGCTGTTTTGCTCTGTTGCTTCATGACTTCTTACCCGAACCCGACGTGCATAAATTAATTTTTTAAAAGGAAAAACCCGACCCGAGACAGACCCGATGAAATTAGACCCGAGTCCGACCCGATAGCCTAAATCATGGATTCGCTAGTGTTGTCTACAATGCTGTTTAGCTCATCTCCGGCGAAGGAATTCTGCACACAGAAAAGAAAAGCCCTTTCCTGCATGAATACGCACCGTAATGAAGCGAGTGGGATCTCATATCCGTAAGATGGATTTCTGTGTGCGAGGTTACAAACGTATGTTCCTTTTCTACGTGCGTTTCTCAAAAATGCACTTAACACCAACGCGCAAGCACGCGCTGAATTTGTTAACTGTCAATCACTCAGTGATGATCACTGAAACCTCATTACATCCCTTAACGTTTGCCGCAATGTTATTTACCTGACCATAAGATGATTAAAGTTTATTTTTCTAAATATTTAGTGGAATTATCTGAATAATTATTATTGAATTATATTTAACTTTTCTTCAGGGATATTCAATCAAGCGGTGTTTTATCCTCAAACCCAAAGAGATAGGCTATAATAACATTAGTTATGTAGGACTGATGGACTAGTGCAATTGCTTTTTATTTTTACAGCTGCATATTATATATTATATACTTATTAAAATTATTAAATAGATGCCACCTTATTGGGACAAAAGCCCTCCATATACATTTTCCCCTTAAACCTAATAAACACTTTATTATTAAATACCCGTGAGTCACTTTATTTCCACTTTTTGAATAGTTCTTTCATTTATATTAAAAAATAAACGCCTTTCTGATCTAATAGCCTAAAAAAAAACAACAAAAAAACCCAGATTCACCCATCAGACTGCCAGATAGTGAAGCACGATTCATCACTCCACAGAACACATTTCCACTGCTCCAGAGTCCAGTGTTGGTAATTTACTGTACTCCAGCCCATGCGTGGCATTGCACATAGTGATCTTATGCCTGTGTGCAGCTGTTCGGCCATGAAACCCATTTCATGAAGCTCCAGACACACAGCTCTTGTGCTGGTGTTGCTTCCAGAGGCAGGCTGAAATTCTGTAGTGAGTGATGCAACAAGGGATACATGATTTTTATACATTAGGCGCTTCAGCACACAATGGTCCCACTCTTTGGGCTTGCGTGTTCTACTGCTTTGTGGCTGAGCTGTTGTTGCTCCTAGATGCTTCCATTTTACAGAAATGTGAGTCTTCCGGATTTCCATTTTGGTCATTTTTCTGAGAATTGCGTAAATATGAGAAAAAAATGTATGTGTGTGTGTGTGGACCCTTGCTGCTTCTATATTATGCATGTTCTTGTTGAGAACGCACCAAACAGAGGCTTCATTCAGTTCATTTAATTGAGGTAAGTCAACTTTAAATTAATGAATTCAGAGAAATAAAAGCTTACAGATTAGCCTCTGCAGAGAGTTTAGCCATCATACTGTAGCTCTGGGGGAACTGAAATGTGTAATCCATAAAAATTTGTCACCAAACATAGACAGATTGGCACTCTTAAAAACATCAGTGTAATTTTCATTCATAGTCATTTTCACTTAAATGGGGAAAAACTGCAAAGGACATGACAGTTGTGAAAGTGCCACTTGCAGTATAAGTTGAGAGAAAAATCACCAAAATGCTGTGAAACCTTCACATTTTGAGATTCTGGGTCATCAGTATGATATCCATTAAGACAGTATTATGGACTGTTTAAAGATTCTAGCATCTGTGTGAGAGATACCCTTAGCATCTCAGCTATTTAAATAAGTTTGGCAAAATAATCCCTTTCCAGCTGTTGACTATAGATACAGAAAACTTGAAACACCTGATAGTAAAAGAGTGATTGGTGGAAGTCTGAAAATGTCAGGTTTCCAGTGCATTACTACTGATGTTTAAAGTAAAGAAGGGAGGCCATTTGCTCATCATTCTTAACATCAACATAAATCAGCTTTGTACATAAAGTATCAACTTATTTGAATGCATATTATTTAAGTGATTATTAAACTGATAAAAACAAAATTTATCAGGCAGAATTGAATAATTATAATGGTTTGTGTTTTGTGTGGCCAAGCGTGAAATATTATTTCAGGAAAGCATAGATGCATACAAGATTTAGCCCCTTTCCTGATATTGACTTAGGACTCATAGTTGATTTAATCTTTGTGGTATTATTAGCATTAGAATCTACTTGTCCTGTTGTTTATTTTCAGCATACCATAATCTCATGGCCAGGCTAGACGTGAACAGCCCTGATGTGAAGTCAATTGATGAGGGGATGAAAAATAGGAGGTGTTCCACTCCTGGCAACTCTCTTTCCAATGACAGTCCAATAAAAAGAAAATTCACAAAACAAATTACATAAAAAGACAGAAATTCACACAACTCAAAATAAACAAAAACAAAATACACCAACCTACAGGGCTGAGGTTAACCACAGGAGTGATCACCAGCACTAATTATCCAGAAGCACACTTCCACATACCCCACCGTGCACTCAGATCACACACCCAAACACTTCAAAAAAAGTGTCCCATGGCAAACGTTGAAGCAGCACCACCAGAAAAGATCCTTCACCCATGGGACCCCAGCTCCTGAAAGAAAATCAAAAACAAATTAAGTAAATCTCATAAACAGAAGTAAATGAAATCAGTCAAATGGAGTCACAGTTCCATCATAAAGCAATGATGGGTAAGAAAAATCACCACAATACAGCACAATCAACAATATACAAACATTAAAAAGAAAAAAAAGAAAAACCAGAGAAAAAAAAAGAAAAACCTCAGTTCAAACTACGAGGAAGACAGGACTCGTAGGGAGCGACCGCATAGTCTGTACACCAGCTCCGATAATCAAATAGACAATCCTCCACCCCGAGATGAAAATAAAATAAAATAAAATAGAAATCAAAAGAAGCCAGACAGCAGCAGCAATCCCCTTTTATTAGTTGCGAGGTAACAGCATTCTTGCAGTGTGGCAGCAGAAAAACGACAGAGCTGCAACAATAATCGCCCAGAACGAAAGGGAGAATCCGGCGGCAAATACGAATAACAAAACACAAAACAGTGTTACCAATAAAAAGTGTTACAAAACGTTAGCGAGCTGCTACATGCTAACAGCACATACCTGAAACCACTGTCAATAAACAGAAAGAGGAGGATCCAAACGTGACGCGTAACAGGCTACAACCAACCAGCTCTAAAATAGGAAGCACTCGTCGCTGATTGGTGATCACAAGTGTCAATCACCACCACTTACCTCATTCATACTGGCACAATCCACCCCCAGCTTCTGCATCGTCGCCCCGATGATGAACTAAACAAAAACCTACCCTCTAAATCTTCAGTCCCAAGGACGGAACCAAGCAACAGCTGTACTACGCACTATACTAGACACTGTACCTGCCCCCAATGATCATCGGGGATGATGTACATTAGAGTGCAGCTCCGCTGTACTCGTTCCAGTAGTCCTCACCACACTATCACCCATCACAGCAGAACTTAAAGGAGGGTTCTTTACCGGCTGCCCGTACACCTCTGTCTCAGGAATTTATTCTGCTCCTTGGGCTTTACCAGACCCCTGAGGGACAGACTGGACAATACCCCAAAGTGCTTGCCTACTACTAACCTGAGATATAGCAACTGACCCTCCTTCAGTGGTGATTCTCGTACCTGCAGATCATGCCTGGCCTTTCGGTGATCGGCCACAGCCCCCAACTGCTCACGAGCACCCTCAACAGTCACCTGCAACCGATCCTGATGCTCCAGGACCCACCGATGGACACTACCTGCCAGCAGCTCCTCAACTCTACCAAGCAGGAAGTCAACTGCAAGTCTAGGCTCCTGCCCGAACATCAAAAAATAAGGGCATTCCCCCGTAGCTTGGTGAGGAGTAGTATTATAGGCAAAAAGGACCTGTTCTTTGACACAGGCAAGGTGTACAAAAGATTGTGCAATGTTCAATTGAAACGTTCGCACTGGCCGTTTCCAGCAGGGTGGTATGGAGTAGTGCGTGACTTTTCAACTCCGTACAAGCAACACAGCTGTTGAATGAGGGCTGACTCGAAATTACGGCCTTGGTGCAAATGGATACGACCAGGCACCCCAAATTTACAGACCCATTCAACCACAAGAACCTGTGCCACCGTCTCAGCTCGTTGGTTTCTAGTGGGTACAGCCAGGGTGTATTTGGTGAAAATATTGGTCATGACCAACACATTCTCAAGACCGGAAATTGAGGGCTCCAACACAGTGAAATCCAAGGCCAGAATCTCATTTGGACGTGCAGCCAACAGATGTCCATCCATAACATTGCTGCCACACCAGCTGAGTGGTGCGCTCCACCCCCTGGTGCCTGTGCTGTTGGTGCAGTTGTGTCAACACCTCCAAGTTCATGGCTGCTGGCAATAGCACTTGAAAGACCTCTTCTCCACCATCCCGGCGAAACACCTGACAATAAAGCACCCCCTCGTTCTCCACCAGGTGATCCCACTGCCGAAACATAATCACAGCAGACCTGAAGAGTTTCTTGCTCTCCTCAGAGCTGGGCGGCGATTTCCGCCTCCAAAACACCAACAGTTCCCCGATAACTGAATCTGCCTGCTGCTGAGCATGCATATCACTGATGGAATAACAAGGAAATGATACAATTTGGTTTACCTGAGTCACCAATGCCCCTTGGGTGGCTTGACACAACACAACTGGAACAGTGGTACCCGGGCACAAATCCTGAACTTCTTCCACCACAGAAAGATTTTGGCGTGACAAGGCATCAGCATTGGGGTTGCTCTTACCTGATCTATATTTGAGCTCAAAGTCAAAGCCTGCCAACTGGGCAGCCCAGCACTGTTCCATGGCACCAAACTTGGCTGAGGTCAGGTAGCTAAGAGGGTTATTATCGGTGTAGACTACAGACTTATGTCCCAGTAGGTATTCCCGGAACTTCTCAGTCGTGGCCCATTTGAGTGCAAGAAACTCCAGTTTCATAGAACAGTAGTTAGATGTATTGCGCTCAGTGGGCCTAAGACCTCGGCTACCATAAGCTATGGGACGCACCTTACCTTGTTGCTCTTAGGAGAGGACTGCCCCTAGCCCCCCATGGCTGGCGTCCACCTCCAAGATAAAAGGAAGTGAAAAGTCGGCATAGGCGAGCACGGGGGCTGTGGTAAGTTTACCCTTTAACACCTCAAAGCTACACTGACACTCAGTAGACGAGGCTTCAGCAAACTCACGGGACCCATACTCTAAAGCCTTCAGGGTTGCTAGCTCCACCACCAACCTGTGGAGGGGAGCAGCTAGCCTCTCAAACCCCTCCACAAAACGTCAGTAGTAGCTAGCAAACCCCAAAAATCACAGCAACCCCATAACACTGGTTGGCCGTGGCCACTGTGCAACTGCCTCAATCTTACAATCTTACCTGGGTCTGTGCAGACCCCTTCTGATGAGATCACATGACCCAGGTCCTGCACTTCATGTTTAAAGAAGGCACACTTGGACAATGTGGCCTTCAAACCTTCCCTAATTAACCGGCTTAAGACTACGTCCATCCGAGCTAGGTGTTGGTCAACTGAAGAGGAAAACACAACAATGTCATCCAGGTACAACAGAAGAGACTGGCACTGTTGGTCCCCAAACAACCATTCCATTAATCCTTGGAAGGTGCTGGGGGGCATTGCAAAGCCCGAACGGTATCCTGTTCCGTTCAAAGAGCCTGAATGGCGTACAAAAAGCAGTCTTCGGTCTATCTGCCTCGCTAACAGGGACCTGATTGTACTCGCTGGCAAGGTCCATGTTAGAAAACCAACGTGCCCCGGCCAGTGAGTCCAATGTCTCCTCAATACGGGGTAGAGGGAAGGCATCCTTCCTGGTCTTAGAATTTAACCCTTTGGGGTCAACGGGGGCGCCGGCACCACCACTTGTAGTTTTTAGTGATAACAGCGAAAAGAACTTAAAATGCTCTGTCTTTTTTTGATCATACACATAAGAGTAATACATCATTTAAATCTGTAAAGGGTCTATTTTTATTTGTGTACACTCACAATATCAACAAATCATTGTCCTTTTGTAAAATAAAGAAAATATACAGGGTGTGCTTTCAGCCGTCTCAGTCTTCACGCATATCTCTTTGAAACGCGTCACTAAAATGAACTGAAACTCAGCGAATACCTGACACACAGAGATGAGGAATATATCTATGGAAAGCTTGAGCTGTCTACTTTTAAATGAAGCGAGTCAAATATTCTCAGTTTATGTAATCCATATGAAACCAAGGAGAGGTACCATCTTTCCATCTCACTTCATTATGTGATAATGACCTGAGGCGGGACACACCCACGCGCTATTCACAGGGAAAATAGTTTGATGATTCCCATACAAGGCACATGCTCCCCGGACAATGCAATAAAAACACCATTCCACATAATTTATTTCTTTGACTTTCCTACGTGTTTGGAAGATGGCATGCTATTCAGGCGAGGAAGCTCTTCAGATGATTTTGGACAGTGAGAAAGAATTTACCTGTTCCTCAGAAGAAGACTGCGACTCAGACGACGAACGGTTGCATTTTGAGCGAATTGAGCCAGCTGAGGATTTTCCTGCAAGTTGTTATGATGAGTAAGTCCTATATAATTCCTATTCTGATAATATAAATATAATATCTATAATAATCTTATCCTAAGATAATAATATAAAAGAGAAATTATTTTTCAGACTTTGTTTTGCCTAGTTTTGGCTAGCTTTTGCAGCCTACGTGAAACATTGTATCTTCTGTACCACTACATGTTTCATGTGTAAATTCTGTCTTAAGCTTTATGTAATGTCTTAATGTCTTAAGTTTTATGTAAAGTACATGTATAAGACAACTCTTTCAGTATGTTTGCTATGTGTAGGTTTATATACACTCCTGTGTTGT
>JAKKZN010000009.1:960878-972433 GCA_033441825.1 Pangasius elongatus | reverse complement strand
CAAAACTAGAAACAAATCAGTCAGGAAGGATAAGGAAAGAGCAACTGTCTGTGGCCATCACCTGCAAAACCATTCCCTTTTTGGGAGTTGTCTTGCTGTTGTCACTTCTGATTCCTAACTAGACAGATTGATATCCCTGAAGTTTCATTGACTTGGTGTTGTACTGTAATGATTAAGTGTTCCCTTGTTGTTTTTTTTTAACAGTGTATAATAAAACAAATTATAAGCAAATTGATATACATTTTAAATCAATTCTAATAAAAAAAAGACAAGTTGAAAGCCAAATTCCGCAGCTTTTATCCAAAATCCCTGGGATCTGATCTCGCATCCTTCCAGTCAGTAGCACAGAGGCTTCAATCACTGAGCTCCATGTGATTTTTCTACATTGTCAGTGCTTCAGTCTATAACAGACAGCTCATTTATTTACTTCCTGTATAAAATCAGAAATGCAAAGACAAGACTGGTGAATAAATGTGGTCAATATACACAATAAACAAGGCTAAAGAAAGACTGAGTGAAAAGATGACTGATTACAGGAATCACTCTACATGCTGAATGGGTGTTTAAAAAAAAAGCTGCGACAGCAAAACCGTTTATATGAAATGGCAGGATGTGTGGGTTTGTGGTAATTTAAAGCTGAAACACGACCATGTAGAAACAGTAACCTCTCTCTTGAGTCAGAGAAGAAATGGCCAGGCTCCTCTTTATACAGCTGATGACTGGTAAGTACACAAATATGTTCTGTGTTAAGTGTTGACAAAAACTATTATTTTGGTGTGGTGTGATGAAGCTTTGTTATTGTTACCCCTATGAAGTTGATTATTTTCCTGTATCAGCATGTTCCAAGTGTTTTACTCCTCTTATACCACAGTGATTTACCAACAGTAACAACATTAATTAATAAAAAAGTTGGCACACGGAAACTCCTCGGTCCTGAAGATGTCGGAAAACTTAAAGTTACAGCTTCAGAACGAACACTTTAATATAAAGTGATGTGAAGTGATGTGACGTGTGGCCAAGTATGGTGACCTATGCTCGGAATTTGTGCTCTGCGTTTAACCCATCCAAGTGCACACACACAGTAGTGAACACCCCCACACACACACCGCAAACACACACCCGAAGCAGCCTTTTTTTGCTGCCGGGGCGTCCGGGGAGCAGTTGGGGGTTCGGTGCCTAAACCTGTGATTTGTAGCTGCGCTGCTGTCAGACCTGCTGTTATAGAAAAGTAATCATCTGAATGCAGAATCCGAATCCAGCACTATGGATATCAGATGCTTTTGGGGTGCTGTGTCAAAATTGTGACTCTGAAATACTGAAATCTGAAGTGCTAATTCAAACAAACAAGCAAAATGTGGTTGTATTTTATAAGATTTTGTGCAAATTATACTGTAAGAAAAGGTATGCAAGGTAACCCGGGCCCCCTACCCTAACCTTAACCTTCTTATCTTTTCATACAACTTGAGTCATGCTCATTACTGTGAATAATAAGTAGCATCATGAAAAAGGAACACCGCAGTTATTTATCATAATACACTTAGGGTAGCATTAAAGTTGAAGTTAATTATACACAGTGAGGATTTAATACTCAAATTACACACGAGTATTCAGACCTCGGACACAACTACTAGCTTCTACTCGTGTAAAATTTGGCAAACACGTAGGTGTGAACTACACATACGCAACTACATAACCTGACTCCGATTGTAAGGAGCTTTCTTTACTTGACCCAGTTTTAGTCACAGACCCATAGTGTGCATTTTGGCAAAACTGTGATGTAACCAGGAACACTTAGCTAGCTTACTCCTGCTAGCTAAATATCATGTGCCACAGAATGCAAGCTCTTTGATTGGTAATACCATCCAGTCCTCGAATCAATCACATCAGATGGCATTCTGCTGAAACTGTGATGTGAGTCATGACACCTTCTATTCAGTTCAGAGGCTGAATTCAGTCCTCACATGTACCCGGTTTCTTATACACCAGTTTCCTTCATTTCCCCAATCACTCTGACTACTTGCGCATTCTCTGTGAGGTTTTTCCATCTCATCTTTTTAGTGTGATCCTTTCATTGTTCTTTCCTGACTGCCTCTCTAGTTCAGATCCTTTCACTTCCTCGGTGTTGTGCTGCTGTTTGTCCTGTACTGATCACATGTTTGTGACCACAGTTGTCTGACTTTTAATAAAATTAAGCTGGTGTTTTGATACGTAGATCCTTCAAATCACTTGAGGTGATCTCATAACATTTCTTACATAACAGGCAGAGAAGTTGAATGTGGCTTGGAGAAGTGATGATGAATCTTACCGTGGTGCTGTTCTTTCAGGTGTCTTCACCTCCAGTCTTCTTCAGATCGCTTTAGCAGACGTCAAATCTGTTCATCCTGGCGAAAACATTACCCTGCCCTGTAACATCACTAACTATTTTAACATCTTGTGGTATCGACTTAAATCTGAGGAGGTGAAACTGCTCATAACTGCTAAAAAAGGGAAACTGGATACACGCTTTTCCCCCATCAGCCCTGCCGATGACAGTCACTTTGATGCAAGTGAAGAGGGCGGTTTAGTGATTACTGGAGTTAGAGAGACAGATCTGGGATTTTATTACTGTGAAGGTCGAAACGACGCGACACACATTCAGTTTGGGAAACCCATCACACTGAACGTTACAGGTGGGTGCCAATACTTTATTTTATCACTCTGCATAATTGGGTTTGTGTCAGTTTAGGTAAATTAGAGAATGTGGTGGAGGAAGGTTTAGATCTGAAACTCGAACAGGAAGTGCACACTAACAGGACAGTTAACCACAGGGTAAAAACCCCTGTTTGCCAACGAATGACTGACTAACAGGGTTTCTAATAAAATTATAATATTTAAAAACAATTTTTGTAAAAACAAAAACAAACAAAGAAAAACAGGGATTGAACAGGGATCTCTGTGCTTCGAGGTGTGTGCTCCTCCTGAGGTCTCTGGAGCAGCTGCTCTCATTGCGCCCTCTGCTGGCTGCTCGCTCTCTCTCTCTCTCTCTCTCTCACTCTCTCTCTCTCTCTCTCTCTCTCTCTCTCACACACACACACACACACAGGCTCTTAACAGCAACATAACTTTCATGTTTTCCTCTGAACACATGCTTTAGCCTCAGATGGACCTGTTGCTGCATGTCCATGCAGTTTCAGTTAACATAAAGCAGCCGTTCTCAACATGTAGTGGCCAGTGAAGTTATTTTAACGGCTGAATAGTTTTACTCCGTACTGTAAGACATCACAACTGCAGACACCTCGAGAGGACTGGGCTTGTGCACCACACTTATCAAAGTCAGGAGATGTAGTCAGAATTGCACATCTCTTCTCCGCTGTTACATCCAACCTGCCTCCAATAAGTGCACTGAACCCTGCAGACTGTAAACAGCTGCTAGCTAATTGATGCATGCAGTAATCCAGTAATGCGTATTTATAATAATAAATATTATAAATACGCATTACTGGATTACTGCATGCATTACTACAGCACTTCCTACAGTAGGGTGCAGCCTGAAACACAGCTTGTGCTGTGCAGATTATGGATCTACATAGTGGATAGTGGATTCCATGTATCAGACACAAGGGATTGTATGTATAATTTAGGAAACACATTTATTGTGGCTAGCAACAACAGTTAAAAAAAAACTGAAATCATTTCCAATCAGCACGCTTACAAATTCACAAAACTGAGCACCGCCGTTTGTGCTTCTCTCTTTCAGACAGCAGAAATCAAGAAGCTGTTGCCTCATCTGCATATTCAGACCGCTACCAGGTTATAAATATAATCCTAACATGTGTGTGTTCCATCTCTTTCCTAATGAACGTCATCTGCATCTGTATGTTCAGCTCCAGAGTGCAAGGTGAGAACTACATTACAGGTCTACGTTAATGCAAGTCAGAATCAGTACACAGATTTTCCTTTCCATTATTTATCGAACTTCCTGTGTAGCTCCTTCAGCCAGAAACCCTTACACTTGAGTGTAGGAGTAGAAAACCAACACGCACTGAAGAGACATATACAACACTGTAAAGTTCATATTCACAGTGAATATAGCAAAGCAGTGATTTACACTATGGATTAGAAATAATTCGATTTTCTGATTTTCTTCAACAAAATGTCAGCATGTCAAAATGTCAAAAGTCAGGGCCAAATGTCCACTACCAAAAAATTCCAGCATTTCTTCAATATTTCATTTTTGATATTAACAATATTTCTATAATTTTCACTCTATCATTTGATCTTTTTTTTTTTTTTTATTAATACAAGTCCAAAAACTGATTGTTTTTTTTTTTTGGCCAGTGAAGAATGTATAGAGGTGTAGATTAGCACGGTGTGTTAGAAGCACACAGGGGACCTTATGTATTAAATATGTAGCACTTCATAATTGTGTTATGTAAACAGGATAGTCAGACAAATTTCAGTTTCTCTTCAGTATCTCTGTGCGCTCAGTTTCAGCGGGAACAGTGTTGTTGGTCACCCTTTTTTGCCAGCGCATCGAAGTTTGGTGTCAGTGTAGCTGTGGCAATTCTCAGGACAGATCTCAGGTGTTCGTCAGTTAACTGGGATCTGTGACGTGCTTTGCTGATGTTCATTACGCTGAACGTCGGCTCACGCACGTAGGTAGAGCCGAATGACACCAACATCTTCTGTGCCATCTTCTGGATGTTTGGAAACTTGGTTTTGTTTAGTGAAGCATAAAACTCATCCAGTTTAAGGGAGTTGCACTCTCACTGACATTCTTTCCCCAAACTTAACCACCGGACATTAGAGTGGTAAAGTAAGTCCTGTTGATCAGCATCAGCTTCTTCAAGGAATTTAATGAACTGACGATGGTTAAGTCCCCTCGCTCGTATGAAGTTGACGAGTTTTACGACTAGCTTCACTACATGATCCAGCTGCAATACAGACTTGCACAGGGCTTCCTTTTAGATTATGCAGTGTAGGAAAATTACATCAAACTCAGGGTTTTCCTCTTTCACCTTATCCTGGATTCTCTTCAGCAGCCCGACGTTTTTTCCTGTTAAGTTTGGTGATCCATCTGTGGTGACATTCGCAAGTTTACACCATGGTAGCTTCAGCCTCTCGATGACACCAGACA
Source organism: Pangasius elongatus (assembly GCA_033441825.1). Classification (NCBI taxonomy): domain Eukaryota; kingdom Metazoa; phylum Chordata; class Actinopteri; order Siluriformes; family Pangasiidae; genus Pangasius; species Pangasius elongatus. The sequence continues at coordinate 967,317 of JAKKZN010000009.1, read as the reverse complement.
CCCTGACATACAAGTCCACTACGCGTGTCGTCCCCTTTATGGACTCCATGGCCAAAAACTTCTCTGTGACCTCAAAATTGTCATTAATCCCTCTGATAAAAATTAACAGTGGTGTCTTTTTTGTTGTTACTTTTGTCCAGTGCTAACGAATAGAACTTAAATGACTCAGCTTTTTTGTTTAACTCGCTGGCCAAGTCTTCGTCAATTAGTTCTACACGGCTAGTCACTGTTCTGCGTGAAATTCGTTTTTCTCTGGACACAAGAGACTTGCTGTCTCTACCATGCATTCGTTCAAAAACTCCCCCTCAGAGAAAGGCTTGCTGGCCTTTGCTAATTTGAATGACTCCTGCATAGTAGTTTGTCAGAAAAAAATATTTTGCTGAGGCTGTTAACCTCAGGCTAACCTCAGGCTGCTAACCTCTGAGCCGCCCTTTCTTGCATTGACTGGTTGCTAGTGTAGTTAGCACGCTTGGAGGAAAAGTGGCGGCTGATATTGTATTCTTTGAAAACCACAATGGTTTCCTGGCAAATAAGACATACGGCCTTTGATCGGACTTCAGTGAAAAAATATTTAGCTGTCCACCCCTTATTAAAAACTCGGCACCCGCTGTCAACTTTTCTTTTCTTTGGTCCATTCATTGTTAAATTAGGGCTCGATGCAATGGCAAAAGTGAAGAATAAACATCTGCGTGTAGAGACGATAGACTCGGCTTTAGCAAAGTTTGGTAGTGTTTGGAATGTGCCATCTAGTGGAATCAAATGAAACGCAGGGTATTGCAGGATAAAGGCGAAATGAATGCGGTCCTTAGGGCCGGATTAAACAGCCGAACTGGCCGTAATTTGCCCACCACTGGTTTACACACTCATGTGCCTTTGTTTTGATTCGTGTCATGTCTCGGCCTGTCTTGTGACTGGTGTATATCCCCATTGTACTCGTGTGTTCCCTGTTCTGTCCTTGCTTAGTTTGTGTTTTAATTTTATACCCTCCTGTATCTTCATGGTCTCCGCGTGCATTTGTATCATATAAATTCTGAACCACTAGTTTAGTTTGCTAGTTTCATAGTTCTGTGTTTCCTGTTGCTACTGGCATACTTCCTGGTTTAGACCCTGACTGTGGCTTATCCTCGTTTGTTTCTTCCTGTTCTGACCCGTGCAGAGAATAATGGTGACAATTATTGCACGTACCCAAAAAAACAACACTTTAAGCATACACATTGCGTCCTTCCTCTAACACACACACATTACAGTATCTCACACCAGTCTCATCAGCTGAGGTCAACTTTACCCACAGCGTTTAAACACAAGCCACACTGTCGTCTCTTCACTTGACATAATCATTCATCTACTCACTTCTGTTCTGTTGGATCAATTTCTCATATATTTTATTAGCATTTAAACAATACCTCTTTGTCCACTGTATCTTTGCAGTGTCAGTGATTGTGTGTTTATTGCAGACAATTTAACAGCTGGGATTTATTTATCAAGTGTGACACTGATACACCTATCTAGCAAGCTAGCGATTAAAACAGCTTTAGGCAGCCAAAGTGTGTTATAGGCAGAAAACCCTGATTTTGAGCAAAACCTGATTTTTCATCCACAGCCACATCAACATCAGTACCATCTGATGGGTTTTCCTAGAACGCAACACAAACAGCGAAAACTATAATGAATTTATTGGTTGCACAATTGTGCACTATTTGTCCATATAGTACACAGTTATAGAAGGGGTTTATTTATAATTGCACAATCCAGCGTCACCCAGATGAGGATGGGTTCCCTTCTGAGCCTGGTTCCTCTCAAGGTTCCTCATATCATCTCAGGGAGTTTTTCCTCACCACCGTCACCTCTGGCTCACTCATTAGGGATAAATTCACATATTTACAATTTATTTTTTGAATCCAATTTTTTCTGTAAAGCTGCTTTGTGACAATGTCCAATAAACAGATAAAATCAAATCGAATTGAATTGAATTGAAACAGTTGTTTTTGATGTTGCGACTGTCAGAGTGAAGTGTGTTTGGTGTTTCTCTTTCAGGAAAGTTACTATCATCACACACATGCGGCAGTGACACCAACACCACTTATTCTGATGAGAAGGTACCAGAAGCATATTTAACAATACTAGCTGTTCTGTAAGTGAAATATCTTAATGAGGATCCAGTAGTAATCCGTCAGGGTTATAATCCTGGGAGATGTTTCTCCACTCTTACTCAGTAGAGCCACTACAGGGAACTTCTCAGCTCCTTAACTGCTCTGTAGCAAAACAGAAAATCAGATTTACTGGAGCAGCAACAGTTCTTATTGGTTAAGCACGGAAATACATAAACGTAAACAGATGCCACTTCAGGTTAAAGCCTCTGATAATCACTTTTACAATTAACTACTACTTCTAGCTCTGCTTTGTCAGTTCTGCTCATTTTTATAAGAACTTTACCAGGTATTTATGTTGCCATGGAGACCAATCAATCATTCAATCAATCATTCACCAGTCAATCATTACCATACGTGACACGCCCACACAGTTCCGCCTGCAGATTCAAGTACTGACATTTCTTGGCAATCTTTTTGTTTTTTTTTTAAACCATAATTGATATATATTTTAATGATATATTCATATATAAACTCAGTATGGAGTTTAATACATATAGATCTTAACTAGTGTAGATTTACATACAGGATACACAGAGAAGATTAAATTATACTCTCTCTCTCTCTCTCTCTCTCTCTCTTTCTCTCTCTCTCTCTCTCTCTCTCTCTCTCTCTCTTTAAATTCATAATCTCATGTGTATGACTGTGAATGTTTAACTTAATGTTCAATTAGATAATGATGTTAATAATAATAATAATAATAATAATAAATTGGCTTCTCAGATTCACAGAATCTCAGATTCCTGCTTCATTAGAGAGCAACATGTTCATAATCCGCTAGTATAAAAATAAAAAGAGGCATGAGCTGGCTTGTTCAACACAAACTCCGTACGAAAGTTACAAACATCATTTCTGTCACAGTTGTTTGGTTAATATGTAAAACCCATTTCTAAAATGAAACATTATACATTAATGAAACAAGAGAAAACAGGATCAAACACGCAACAGCTCTCCGCACCAGTAGGGGTCGCACTAACACTACAGAAAGCTCTGCTTATACTCTGTCACTTGAACTGATATTATTATTACGTGTAATTAATCAAGTGTATAATTTTTTCTTTCTCTGTAGGGAATGAATCTGCACTATGCCACTTTTGCACACACGAGAGAACCCGCTTATAGAAACTCATCAGATTTGGACAGCGTGATGTACGCAGGAATCAGACATTTACCGGGCTGACATGGCCTGCTCCTGATTATAGAGCTGTACCGATAGGATGAGGGAAATATTTTACTTAAAATATTTGATCATGGTTAACAGTGTAAACTCCATGCTTATTCATATCTGAGCTCAGCAATGAGCAGTGTAAACTCTTCTGAAAAAAAACCAACATACAATTCACACATTTTTCACATTTGATATGAGTAAAAGGGCTTTTTATGTTATGTCCTGAAGTTGCAGTTGTGAACTCAAGTAACATGTGAGATCAGCTGAATAATGTGTGTGTCTCCCTATGTTTATAATCCCGCTCGCTTCTGGAGAAATTTCTCCCGCAGTTGGTTTTGGATTTGTCCTTAATAAATAAATAAAATGTAGATGAAATGTCCATGCTGCACACTCTTAATTTCAGAATCAGCAATTTTATTATTTTATCATCATTACGCTATAAGGAGTCTCGAGTTTCAGCATTTTAAGAGTTACTACGGCTTTAAATAGTGTAACATGATGCACAGGTTTAGACTTTTGCACATTTATCTTCACATCTTAGGTCTTTCCTTTATTTAAAACTTTTTTTTAATGGCATTGTCACATCAGTCAGGGACATTTGACTGTACTACTGCATTTCCTGTTCATAGACTATATAAAACACACACACACACACACACACACACACACACACACACACACACAATCAAAGCCTCAGAATGTGTAAGTTCGCCTTACTGTGTAAGTTCTGAACTGTTTTCTAGTATTTGTGTGCTGTGCTTTGACCCTTGCTATGTTCTGGATTTCTTTGTCTTGCCCTTGTGGTGTTTGTCTGGTTTGATTTGTGTGTATGATCTCAGACTGTTCTGTGGGTTTACAGTACGATATTGGATTGTTGAAAGGATCCTCACGCATCTCCCAAGTCCTGTTCATTACAGTCAGAAGCCTCCTTCTAGACCATTTCATCATGAGGGACCGTGTGAGAAAGTCAGAGCTCACACTGACGTTTTCTCTTAGAAGAGCTCAAAGAGTAACCAGGAAAGGAGCGACAAGAACACAGTTAGTGTGTAAGGACCTTTCAGTAAAGTGTTGCCTGGAGAGAGAGAGAGAGAAAGAAATCGTTCTAAATATTACACTTTCAGCGGCATGAAATTGTAGATCTTTCAGTAGCCTTAGAAATGTCTTTATATAGTCATATATAGATAAATGGAGATTTGTAATGTTACTGATTCACATGACTCATGTTCACTGTACAGCAAAGCGAAGAAGATATTAAAATTAGGCAGGACACTCACCTGAGGAAGTGGATTTTTTATCTGACCTCTCTTCAGGTTTGTCTTTAGAGGAAAGAGAAAGATGCATGAATTTATTGGATCATTCTGTTATTCTAGCTCTAGCAACAGATCTATCACCTGCTAGTGTGAACGTAGAGTCACTAGGCCTGTGAAATACTGGACTTTTATCAACAGCGTTTTCTATTTAATGAGCTCAAGACCTTTCCATATATATTTTCTTAACACTTTTCTGATATCTGCTACAGTTACTGGCTAATTCACTTACCGTCGACTATGAGCTCAACACTGTTGATTAAAACACCAAGAGTTCTCTTTTTCTTTCTCTTCAAAAGGAGGCTGTAGTAGACGTTTGCATCAGTGAGTGTGACGTGCTTCAACACTAAGGCGCAGTTTCCTTTAAGCAGTTCGTCCTCAGGAACGTCCACACGACCCTCATATTCCACGTCTTCATAAATATCCTCGTCCAATCGCTCAAACACAACCTTAGCTTTGGTGCGCCATTTAACACCGCATGTCCGGCTGGACGTGTTGATCGATTCACAGGGCAGGACGGCTTTGGATCCGACTCGAGCAGTCACTGAGATGTGAGAGTCTGCAGGGAAGTGCGAATATATATGAATTTTACCATCTTGTTAGGAATCTTGTGTTTGAATATGTTTTTACAGAAACTAGCAACTCACCCACCCAGGTGATGAAGAAAGACATATAAAGGAGGAAAGTCTTGATGTCCATTTTCTAAAACAAAAACAGGCTTTAGCCAAAGTGACATTACAGCTGATTGAGTTCACATAAAGTTATTAAAGTTACACATTCAGAGGTACAAACAAGCAACAGCTCACTCACCGAACACATGCGGGATTAAGGGTTTTGCTGAAGGGCTCAGCTCTTACAACCCCAAAGTTATTTTCCTATGAGAACACATCCCCAAGGGTTTTATTCCTCTTATACCACAGCAATTTGACATCAATTACTTTTTTATTTATTAAATTATCGTACTTTTTATCGATTTAATGTTGTCCAGGAAACAAGTTAGTTCTTGTTCTCATTTATGTTATAGCAGCTATAAACAGTTGTTCCCTCACCAGAGTGTCTTTTTTTCTCTCTCTCTCTTGAAATTAATAACACAAAAAAAAAAAAAAAAAAAACAGCTTGTCACGTTACAGAGAAACCACAAAGTGCAAACTCCTCTGTCCTGAAAATTTCTCCTTACAAAAAACTTTATCGTATCAATGATCACACACATTTTTAATCTTTTTCTGTGGAGCATGTGACATACACGTCCCTGTGAATGAGCTGTTGCTATAGAAACGATAACGTATTAAAACAAGCGCATTAATATAAAGCTGTCATACTACTGTCAGAGCTGCTGTTATAGAAAATTAATCAACACCTTCTGACCAATCAGAATGCAGAATTCAGCAGCGCTGTGGTATAAATGAAAGAATTGATCATATTCTTTACATAATTGGTCAGTCATTACTGTACACTTCCTCCAGTCACACGAGTTATTAATACTAATAAGTTTAGAAGTGTTTTCAGCTGAAGATGACACAAAATGGACAGGTCAACTGTAATCTTCAGCTGTCTCGCTAACTAATTATGCTAAGAAGTTTATTTCTCTTTGGATTAAAATTCTGGCCTTTCTGTATGTTTTACAAAAAAAAACAAAAAAAAACAGGCTTGATGTTGTCTATGTTACAGAACCCTCGTTCCATTTCCATTTTGTCTCAACCAAATCAGCTAGGACTCAGCACAGATGACTGGAGGAAAAAAAATTAGTGAAGTGAAGTGACTTTGTGGCCAAGTGTGGTGACCCATACTCGGAATTTGTGCTCTGCATTTAACCCATC
>JAKKZN010000009.1:825334-843308 GCA_033441825.1 Pangasius elongatus | reverse complement strand
TCTCTCTCTCTCTCTCTCTCTCTCTCTCTCTCTCTCTCTCTCTCTCTCTCTCTCTCTCTCTCTCTCTCTTTCTCTCCTGTCCATCTCTTTCGCTTTTGTCTGTGTGTGTGTGTGTGTGTGTGTGTGTGTGTGTGTGTGTGTGTGTGTGTGTGTCTATGTGTGTGTGTGTGTGATATTTTCTGCATATTTACACATTAAGGGTGAATCTGTTGCACTGTGATTTTTTTCTCTCCCTGATGGCACTGGAGTGATTCTGATTGGTGCGCTGTGGAATTCTCTATTCTGATTTGCTCGTTGTTGAAACCTTGATTCTGATTGGTCATTTGGTCACCAGCTGGATTTTGGTTCTGGCTGATCTGCTGTTGATTCTTGTTTCGCCAGTGCGCTACACGCGGTATGTTACACCAGCTGTAAGTGTGAGTGTAATAAATGTGTAATAAGCAGGACAGGCTCTGTGATCCCGCCCCCTCCGGCTGCACATGACCCCTGTGAAGCCTCTGACTTTTCACAGAGCTGTAAATCTATCGCAGAGGTCAGAGGGTCAAAGGTCAAACACACCATTAGGACTCAAAGTGGTGGTACATGGGTACAGACTAAGGTCACCAGGTGATCAAAATGAGAAAGAGAGAGAGAGAGAGAGAGGGAGAGAGAGAGAGAGAGAGAGAGAGAGATCCAATAGTGATGTCATGATGTCCTCAGATCAAACAGCTTCATGTGTGATGGAGATTTAGCCTTTAAAAGACCACAGAGACCTTTCACTGGGTTTAAAATGTCTGCTATTCAGGACAGACTGCTTTCAGTTGTGTGGGAACTTCAGCAAAAAATGCTGCATAATGTGTGTGTGTGTGTGTGTGTGTGTGTGTGTGTGTGTGTGTGTGTGTGTGTGTGTGTGTGTGTGTGTGTGTTACTGAGACAGAGCCTGAGACAGGTTTTTTTTAAAAGCAAGTGTTCTGGAAATTATTATTATTATTTGTTCAATGTGTGATGACTTCAAATGTTCAACTTTTGCAGTACCAGATTCACAATAAATTTTCATTTTATTTGTGTGAATGAAATCTGTGCAAAGTGCTTTGGGCTCATAACAGAAAAGAGGTTAGAAGAAGAAGAAGAAGAAGAAGAAGAAGAAGAAGAAGAAGAAGAAGAAAATGTGCCATGTGAGGAATAACAGTACTGCTCTCAGACACACTACTGAGAACACTTTTTTTCAGTTTTCAGTAGCAGCAGTGAAAAGTGAAAGTGTTTGTGTGTTACTGAATGAGTCGACTGTTAGAGAAAAACAACCTTAAAGGCAGTGTGATCCAGGATGCAGCGACTCCGAGATGCTTTATGAGTTCAGAGCCAGACTGCATTAAAATCTTTAAAAACATAAATGTGTGTAAATAAAAAATATTTATACATTAAGGTTCAGTGAGGTAAAGTCATGAAAGCAGCTGTGTTAAAACCTGTGCTGAATTATGCTATGCTCTGTGTGTGTGTGTGTGTGTGTGTGTGTGTGTGTGTGTGTGTGTGTGTGTGTGTGTGTGTGATATAGCTAATGAATAATGCTTTATTTCACACTATAATGGCTGTCTTTGTGGTTCTGCTTTTCGTTTTTTCCCCACAGACTCAATGACAGTAAAAAAATCCAAAGGACCAATAGAGGTAAGAGTTGTGGTAAAAAATGTTACAGACCATGAAAGTGTTTTGAGAATATACACTTTGTCTTGTTTTTGTTTAATTATTTTAGGTTCTGCAGTGGTGTTAAGAAATAAAGGAGATCTCTTTGGATCGGAGACGAACCCCTACACAAAAACGTTCTAGGATTTTGAGTGAAACTCAAACAGAAAAGACTCCTGAGTTTGGACGTAAATTTTTACTCGAGCGCCTCCTGGCATTTTTGTTTGAAAGCAACAATGCCCTTCCTCTTGCGCCTCATCCTCTTCCTCATCCCAAGCCCCGCCCTGCTTTCCCATAGTGCATCTGTTCCCTCTGAGTCACTGCCGGTCAAAATGGTGATATCAGAACAGTGCGTTTCTGACCCCAACAAGGTCGAAGGTCGTGAGGTTGACCTGACGCCCGGTTCTCCGCTAGTTCTGACCCACCGGATTCATTTGGTTCCCAGTTCTGCGTCCGGTTCATGCTGTCAGTCCGAATTTGCGGCTCTTGGTGAGCGACTCGAGGTGCTCGAGAGGGAAGTTTCAGAGCTCAGGGAGAAATGTGGCGGTCTGGATGGCGGCTGCTGCACTTCACAGCAAAGTAAAGGTACAGTAGATATGCTCAGGGTCACGATGATGTTCTTAACATGCCCTTGTTGACTTCCCTTTATAATGTAAAAGTGTGTATTGACTACTGAACACTGGTGTCTACTTTCAGTACAAATGGACAAACCCAATTAGAATTCAAACGTAGGTTATTTAAGGACTACAACACACAGAGTCCTGCTGCTATAGAAAAAGAATCAACAGCAGGGTGGTGTGATGATGCACAGTTACTGTTAGCAGCCCAAAGGTGATTATTTTCCCATAACAGAACGTCCCAGAAGTGTTTTATTCCTCTTACACCATGGCAATTTGCCAGCGATTACCATTTTTATTTAGTACAGAACACATCATAGAACATGTTCCTGTTCTCACTTACTTTATAGCAGCTATAAACAGTCGATCCCTCATCAGCCTCTCTCTTTTCTCTCTCTCTCTTGAAGTTAATAAGCCATAAAAACACAGCTTGTCATGTTATCGACATGTCCTCTGACCTGAAGACGTCGGAAAGCTTAAGGTTACAGCCTTATCTGTGACTGTTACAAAGCGCTGTCACTTGAGACTTATACTCATTTATTCCGTTTATGTCGTGCATCCACCCTACGAGTCCCTGTGAATGAGCAGTTACTATAGAAACAATAACATTATTAGAACAAGGGCATTAATATAAACCTGTGATTTGCAGCTGCACTACTGTCAGAGCATATAAACAGCTTCATTGATCATTTTGTATCAGCCTGCAATGCCTTTGAGCAAGTTCCTGAAGTCTGCAGTGACGTCAACTCAACTGTCTTGGATTCCCCCTTTGCGTTGTAGTTCCCTTGGCAACAACATGGTTTGTTTTTGTTTCTGTTTTAGTCCTGTCTCCGTCTCCTGTTCAGTCATTTGTTTTTTACTTGATTGTGTACAACTGTTTTTGTTTTAGTTCTTGATTAGTCTGCTCATTTGTACCCCATTGTGTCTCAGATTCTTCGTAAAGCCAAAGTGTTCTGCTCTGCTTTGATCCTCAGTCGTTCTTCCGGGTCTAATAATGGATTACACTTGCTTTATGTTGGCTGCCTGTTCTCTGACCCTTGCAATGGACTTTGATGATGATGATGATCGATGGACTATCCTTATTAAAGCTAATGCTGAGTTTATGTGCTTGCATCCTTCTTCGCTTCACCACACATTACACCTTTCCTAAATCCAGCTAATAAAGTAATAAATCAGCCCTTAAGATAGGCACAGGGACACAAGGATATTAAAATGAAATTGGTAGGGAAACTCCAGAATGGTGTTAAAAACATGGAAATGTGGCCAGTTTTTTTTTAGGTCATCTGATTTCCTTCAGAGTTTTAAACTGTGTCTAATTACAGTAACACAAGGCAAGTTGACTAATGTGCAGTTTCCAAACATATGTGCAGAGGTATTTAGCTGCACAAGAAAGGACAGATAAAAATATATTGAGCAACCCCTTACAGTAAGCTTTCCAAAACTTTATCACCGAGTTCTGTGAGCAGATGTTTTGCCTCATGATACTGATAGGCCGGATATGTTTGTTGTTGTTTATTTTTTTTAGGAGCAGGCTGCACCACTGTCCCTCCCCCCACAGATGAGTGTTTGAATGACTGCAGTGACCAGGGCCGCTGCGTGGATGGGAAATGTGTGTGTTTCCCTGGATTTAGTGGACCTGACTGCAGTGTGCTCGGCTGCCCCAGAGACTGCAGCAACAAAGGGAAGTGTGTAAATGGCAAGTGTGTTTGTGATCCTGGCTTCACCGGTCCAGAGTGCTCTGTTAAAACATGCCCCAAAAATTGCAGCAGCAATGGCAGGTGTGTGAACGGAAGATGTGTGTGCAATGCAGGATTCACTGGTCCAGACTGCTCAACTGTACAGTGTCCTGGAAATTGCAACAACAAAGGAAGATGTGTGAATGGGAAATGTGTGTGTGATGCCGGATTCACAGGTCCGGATTGTTCTGAAAGGTCCTGCCCTGGAAATTGCAACAACAAAGGAAGATGTGTGAATGGGAAGTGTGTGTGTGATACCGGATTCACAGGTCCGGATTGTTCTGAAAGGTCCTGCCCTGGAAACTGCAACAACAAAGGAAGATGTGTGAATGGGAAGTGTGTGTGTGATACCGGATTCACAGGTCCAGATTGTTCTGAAAGGTCCTGCCCTGGAGACTGCAACAACAAAGGCAGGTGTGTGGATGGAAAGTGTGTGTGCGATACCGGATTCACAGGTCCGGATTGTTCTGAAAGGTCCTGCCCTGGAAACTGCAACAACAAAGGAAGATGTGTGAANTCTGAAAGGTCCTGCCCTGGAAACTGCAACAACAAAGGCAGGTGTGTGGATGGAAAGTGTGTGTGCAATACCGGATTCACGGGTCCAGACTGCTCTGAAAGGTCCTGCCCTGGAAACTGCAACAACAAAGGCAGGTGTGTGGATGGAAAGTGTGTGTGCAATACCGGATTCACGGGTCCAGACTGCTCTGAAAGGTCCTGCCCTGGAAACTGCAACAACAAAGGCAGGTGTGTGAATGGGAAGTGCATATGTGAGGAAGGATTCACAGGTCCAGATTGTTCCGAAAGGTCCTGCCCTGGAAATTGCAACAACAGAGGAAGATGTGTAAACGGACAATGTGTGTGTGAAGTTGGCTTCGCCGGACCAGACTGTTCCACCAAGACCTGCCCAAATAACTGCAGCAACAGAGGAAGATGTGTAAACGGCAAGTGTGTGTGTAATCCCGGTTTTGCTGAGCCGGATTGCAGGGTGTGTAAGGATGGATTTACAGGACCTGACTGCGTAATGGGTAAGATGATTTATCCACCACCTTTGCATTTAACTGGTAATACAGGTGAGGTTGAAACTAATAAATAGACATTATGTGGGAACCAGAAGTAGAGAGCTATGAAAACTGGGAAACTGGAACTAGGAACTACTGGTAACAAAACTATAAAACCTGGTAAAAGGCAAATAAAAAAGAGAAATTGACTTGCTGCACAACACAGAGGCTGAGACTGACACAGAGAACATCCTGTAATTGAGATCCTGTAATTGGACTGACACTGTGCAAGCTGGATTGGTTCAGGATTGGTTAAAGGGCACAGACTGATACAGAGGATGGGTTAGTGCAGAGTGACTGCTGAGCATGAGACTGTGGAAGAACAGGGCCTGATGTTAAAGAAGAAGCAGCTTGATGCAAAGGAAGGAGTAAAGTCTGAACTTTATGTTGGGGAAAGAGTAGAGTCTGAACTACATGTAGGAGAAGCGGTAGAGTCTGTACTTAATGCTGAGGAAAGAGAAACCTTGGGGAAAGAGAATGGTCTAAGAGCTTGGTGTATGGGATGGAGTAGAGTCTGAACTTTATGTAGGAGTAAGGAGTAGAGTCTCAATTTATGTGTGGCAGAAAGAGAAGTATTGGAACTTCACAAAGGGGAAAGAGAAGAAAGAGTCTGAGCTTTATGTAGGCTAAAGAGTAGAGTATGAATGTTATGTTGGGGAAAGAGAAGAGTCAGACTTTCATGTAGGTAAAGAAGTAGAATCTGAACATTATCTTGTAGAAAAAGAAGAGTCTGAGTCTGATGATGAGTCTGATGAAGAACAGAGACAGAGTTTTATGCTGGAAAAGGAATAATGGTTGAACCTTTTACTGGTGAAGGTGCAGAATCTGAGAGTAATGCTGGAGAAGACTCAATGACAGGAGGTAAGACTAATTTAAGGTCATGGGCTGAGACTGGGCCAAAGTCCAAGTTAGGGGCAAAGTATGACACTAGGAAAGGATCAATAATTGTGGCTAAGGAAGATAGAACAGAACACAAAACAAAGCCAAGTGCATGAGCAGAGACAGGACCAAGAACAGAAGCATAACCAGAACCAGCAAGGGACAGAGACAAACCTGGAGGTTGTTGCTGCAGAAGGGTTGGCCCAGTGTTGCGTGTGACGTTGGAGTTACTAGCACTAAAGTCTGATGAGGTGCAGATGGGCCTGCAGACTTTTAAAGACAGCCACTGCCAAAGGCCCAAAAATGGTCCAGCATAAAAAAGTGTCTGATTTCAAGGTCATCTTCAGTTTATACCAGGTGCGTACCATAAAGAAAATGTATTAAAAATATACAACAAAGTTCTTACTACAAGCTATGGTATGATAGCTCCAGATTCACACCTTTGATGTATTGATCTATTCTCTCTTTTTCTATCTCACTTTCCTACCAGCCCTGATTGCGGTGTCTCACATCAGTGCCAGAAACATCACTGAATCTTCAGTTACAGTCTTCTGGACTCCACCTATAGTGCAGTACAACACTTACCGTATCACCTTCACCAGTGAGGTAATTACAAATGTCCTGATATAAACTACTGTCGCAAACTCGCATATCACACAGTTGTCCTTTTCACCCACCTGTTTTTATAATATCGTGGTTGTCTTGGGGTTGTGAAAGTTGTGTATGGACAAAAGAGGTGTAATTTAAGATGACAGAAACAGAGTAAATGTATTCCAATCTTTCCAGTCACTCTTTTAATGATGCCATTTTGTTGCCCCTCTTGATAATGTTCAGCAGACCAGTATATACAGATGCACAGCGATATTAAAAAAATTCCTTTATAAGTTCACATACAGTCTCCTTCACAGCTGATTTGCAAGTGTGTTGAACCAACTGCCTCCTTCTCTTACTCACTTACTCTGTCTTCCCAGCATTGACATATTTCTGGTTTACCACAAACTACTTCCTGTCACAAGACCTTTCGTTTAGGAAACCACTGATGTGAACCACATGCGGCGTACTGCACCTGTCTGTGTGATTTCAGTGTGCAAACTCCTTCTTTCATAACAACACGAATAATATCAAGTGTACTTGATGCAATAAGTAATATAACCACTTCAGTTTTTTTTCTTTATCAGTTATAAAAAAATCCTCAGTTGATCCATATTATTCAAGAATCCATTATTTGAACAGTGAGACAGAGACAGAGTTTCCGGTTCATACCAGGGTTGCCAGATCATCTCAAAAGGTGTACAAAAAGACTTGAATATACCTGAAAATGCTGGAAAAGGTATAACGGAAAAGGTCACAAGGTCACCATGGAACACATTTCTGATGTGTAGTATCTGCAATACACCATTTCATCATCACTAGGTACAGAAATGATCAACTGTTTGCAGCATTCTTCTATATTTTGACCATTTACTAGACAGATGGTCCTTGGTGGTCTAGCTAGGCTGGGCTAAGGATGCCCAGGCCCTGGGTCAATCCCTGAGCAGGGAACCAACCCAGCCACTGGGAGCGCACTCTCTGTGCCGGTCCCAAGCCCGGATAAAATGGGAGGTCAGCGCTGCATCAGGAAAGGCATCCGGCGTTAAACCTGTGCCAAATCAAACATACGGACCAGTGATCCACTGTGGTGACCCCTAACTGGAGCAGCCGAAAGAAGAACAACAACAGCCTGACATTCAGACAGTACAGCAGAAGAAACATGTAGAATGAATGATCACTCTCTCACAACATGATGATGTAGCTAGGCTACTTACTCAAAAAGCATTCTGTTCACAGTGGATACTCTTTCTGAACTTATACTTTCCCTTTGCAGAATTGCAAACTATTTTTAAACTAGCCAAAAAAAAAACAAAAAACTCCACCATCTACAGGTGGTCTCACTTTTCCCACCCACAACCTTCCCAAATGAGCCTAATTTGTTGTAAAGGAATGCTGGCAACCCTGCCTACAGATCTCATCTAATCAGAACACCCTGTTCTAGACTTAATTAGCTAAGTGTAAAGATTATTTTAATAGGATGTATTTAACATACAGGATTCAATCTCATTAGCAAGAGCAATACAGCAAATAGATTGACACACTCAGTACAGAATATATTCAGTTTACATTTATAAACATCATCATCTGCCATTTTGCAAAGAATTTAGCACCGGTGTGAAGCAATGTCTTTTGGGTAAGCTCCTGAAATCTAACACACTTGACTTGAGCTAATAAGGAATTGGAACAGACTTTAAGGAATATAACCAAAGGAAAGTAGAGAGGAAAGTCTGCGAAGTTAAAACCATTTAAAAAACAATACTGGAATGTAGCTCTTTGTGTACAGACACTTGGGACTTCCTCTCTTGTTCCTGTGTTTAAATGTTTTCAAATGAATGCATTACACAGACCTGGGTGTGAATTTTGCAACCTCTTCCTCCACAATTTTCCACTTCACGCCCCCATTCCCTTTTTTTCCTGAGTGTATAAAGTGCTGCTGCACAGATGGTATCCCAGCAGGGGGGCGACTCAGGGTCACGGCACCATTTTTACAACGCACTTCTGAGTTGGCACGAATCACAATGAAAGAAAGAATTCCCATCGGACTAACATGCAGATTTATGAGCGGAACGGTCTCTGACTCAGACTAACATGGGTTCTTTTTTTTTTTTTTTTTTTTTTTGCTCGTGGAAAACATCAGATTGAGAACAGCTGGATTACAGGTTTTTATGTTACAGCAGCAGCAACAACAACAAACTATTTATACAGCACCATTCTCAAAATCGATGAGGTCAAGGTATAGAGACAAATTATTCTTTAAATTAAATGAATACCTACTGAAGAAGGAGACAAGAAGAAGACTTTATTTAGATAATAAAAATCTACAGACCGTCAATATCATGTCACGTGACTGGACTCAGTCTATCAGCTAATTTTAACCAATATGTCACCAGTAGGTTGTTCATGTTGAGTAGACGTATACACACTTTATAGCAGGAGTGTCAGAATAATTTTAGGTAACATTACACTCAGTCCAGTGTCCAGTGGTTCTGGCCAAAAACCCCGCTTTAATGACCAATAACACATCAACAACTCCTCTTAAATGTATTCATTTATCAGCACTTATCTGAAAGGTTTTATTATTATTCTGAATTCAGAACCGAACCAAACATGCCCACACGGCATTTCATTACCCAGAACACTGATTTTCCCAATTAAGTTTTCCCCATAAACTTTTCTACATTTTGTAGGATTACATCCTGGAACTGAAATGGACTTAACTGGGATTATATATGAACTTTTAGCTTGCGTACGAATAATTACACTTTATGAGTTAATGGCCTTGAGTTTATTGCTCTATTTTGTGGCCCAGTGGAATAATAATGCTCTTTCTTTAACATTTCAGTTTAATTATAGCCCACAAGATGATTTTAATTTACAGCTCAGATATTAAATTCATTTGGCCGGCCGGGTTAGAACCTTTATCGGGCCGGTCCTGGCTGTACAGGTTAATAATTTTTGCCTTTTCCTTTATTTTAATTGAATCTTCTAGTTAATAGTTCTTGATATTCAGTAGATAGACTATCAAATCATCCTTAGTCCTATCAGATAAACATCATTTCACATGTTGAGAATCAGTTGATCAGCTGCTTCATGACAGTGTGTAGATTGTTTGTACATTGGATTAGCAAAATAAAGCATTAATAAGTTCGGAAAATTTTAAGTAAGTAGTTTTTATTATTGTAAAATACTGAGTGACAGGGTGGTGTGATGTTAACCCTGTTACCACCCTGAAGTTGATTATTTTCCTATAACAGCACGTCCCCAGGTGTTTTATTCCTCTTATACCACAGTGATTTCCCAAAAATTACAATTATTATTTATTCAAAATTACATCACACTTTTATCCTTTTATAGTTTCATTTAATGTTATGGAACTTCCGAGAAACAGGTGAGTTCCTGTTGTCACTTACGTTATAGCAGCTATAAACAGCCGTTCCCTCACCACCCTCTCTTTTTATTCTCTCTTGAAGTTAATAAGACAAAAAAAAAACATTGCAGCTTGTCATGTTACCGAGAAACTGCAAAGAAGCGTAAACTCCTCTGTCCTGAAGATGTGGGAAAAGTTTTACAGCTTTACCTCTGGCTATTACAAAGCGCTGACACTGGAGACTCCTTCCGTAAATGTTACATGAACATCTCCGTACAGAAAACTTCAACAAAATCCGTTTCTGTGGCGCGTCCACCGTACGAGTCCCATGTATCATTACTATAGAAATGACAACATATTAGAATAAGTACATTAATCTAAACTGGTGATTTTTACCTTCTGACCAATTAGAATCCAGAATTCAGCAGTGCTTTGGTATACAATTAATGAGAAAATTAATTAATCATAAAAATATTAAATCGCACATTTTAAAAATACAGAAAAGCAGCAAGATGAGAAAAATCCAATATTCTAGAGTAGAGTTCTAGGCTGGACCGAAGGGGAAAAAAGCAGACTTTTATTTGCCCGTAAAGGAAGAATGCAGCAGTGGAAAAAAATCGTCATCTCCTTTTTCATATCAGAGCAAACAGGAGAGTTGATTTAGTGCTTCCAGACCACCAATGCCAGTCTGTGTGAGTGAAGTGTGTAATCACAGCAGCGTTTATTCCAACCATGAGCCGATCCTCAATTCTTTTGGAGCCGACACAGCTTAGCCTTTCACTTTTTATTTACCCGCTCAGGACGCTATAACTCACGGAGATGGAAAGCGCTCCCAGAGCCTCCCTCCAGGGCGACGTGTGGTGATGAATGGGAATAAATGTAGAATTTATTAGCATGCTCAGCATGAATCACGTCGCATTAATGCTGATTGAGAGTGCTTAGAATTTGCTCCAACACCGCTATCAAGATGATATCCTCAGATAAATCCAGTCCAGACCCCAAGAGCTGTTCTACACGTCAGTCATGTTTCAGGAGAACCGCAGTAATGCTAAACAGCGCGACCTCCCAGAACATCTGTTTGGCGCACAATCTACACAGATTACACCACCATGCACACAAACTGTTATGGAAATGTACATTTGTTGTACACGAAAAGAAGCGAGGAGAGGAAATGAGAAGCAGAAGGATGCCAGAGTGAAAAGGTCCTTAATAGCCCTCCAAGTGGTGTGGACACGATTAGACCTTTCCATTGACATGCAGCCAGTGTTGGTGCTGGAACCAGTGATGGTCTGATTCTCTAGCAAGTCTGTTTAAGAAGCCAATGTTTTACGAGCTGAACCTTTACATAATCAGCTGTCGGAATTGCCCTAAACTCCACTGTGAAAATAATGAGCTGGTTTTGTTAGCATTAGCAATATATGCTTCGTTAGATTGCAATGCCTTCTGGGTAACTTGGTCTACAACATCTACAACATGGTCCTTCAATTAATGAGCAGAACATCATTAAAGGCAACCAAGATGGTCTTGTAGCTAAAATTCTCATAATTCTAACAAAATTTTATTGAGAAAACACATTAAGTAAATCATTTTTTTTTTTTTTAACTTGAAGAGAGTTCTCCGGAGTAGCCCTTAAAAATTCCATGTAGAGAGCTTTTTCATCAGAAAAGGAAGAGTGTATGTAATAACCGGGTAGGTTTGCAGTACAAACTCCAAAATATTACTAATTATAAGTGTTCTCCTAAGTAGAACCCTTTATGGAAATTAAGAAAATTTCATTTAAGGGTTCATTGAATAATTAAGGATTCTTAACCTCCAAAAGCAAGGCAGGGAAAGAAAATACAATCTGTTGTTGGGTCCTACATAGAACCTTTAAGGGTTCCTCTAAAGGGCCAAGCAAAGAACCCTTAGAGGATGTAATTTTTTATATATAATAATAGTTTCCTTAACTTTGGATAGTTAAAAATTATTAGCTTCCTAAAAAGTTTCTACTTGGAACCCTTTCTGATAGGGAAACACTTTGTTGAAGGATTCTACACAGGACCTTAAGGATTCCCCCAGATGTACAACCAAGGAACCCTGATGGGTTCTAGATGATCTGTGAGAGTACAGTCTTAGAAAAAAAGGGTTCTGCAAGGGTTCTCTGTATAATTAGGGGTTTCTATTCTCCTGAAAGGGTTCTACTTGAAACTATCTCTGATAGGGAATTACATTGATATATGGTTCTGCATTGAACCTCCAAAGTGACAACCAAAGAACCCTTAAGGGTTCTAAATTTAATTCTCAAAAAGAGTGTGATAAAAGATTGAATTTGTTTTTTAATTAGCATGCTCTGATTGTCATATAGATTTTTATATCTTATTTTTGATCAAATCTTAAAATTCACCTAATTGTTGGCTTTTTGAATTGGAACAGTCTGGGATTAGTCCATTATCAGGAACTCAATACCAGTGAGGAGAGTTTTAAAAATTTTGTCTTTCTTAAGAAAAAGATGACAGTTGTTTCATCCAGAACCAAACGGCGATGAACTGAATGCACTGTTAATGATAATGTTAACCTTTCAAGCAGGTTCACATTAAAACAAAAAACTAATTAATAATCTGTGGAGCGTATATGCCTGGAGCGTATAGTCTCAACCCCAAGGACAATACAAACATTGTTCCTCGTTTTGCTGAACATGAATAGAAGCAGTGTAATCTAGTGTATGACCCACGTTAAGGATCTTGCAGTTCTGATTAATAGTACTTAATCAGCTCGCATACGCAGAAAGACTTAAAATCTTAAAATCTTAAAAATGTTGGTTGATTACATTTGACAGTCTGGTGCGCTATCATCTAGACAGACGTCTTTAACTAAGCCTCCGTGTTATGAAGCAATTTCGGCTAATCCGTCTTTCCACCAGCATGTGTTCTCAATCCTCACCCCGTGTAGCGTGTAAATCAGACAAGCCAATCTGAGGCAGGAAAAGTAATGCAATTACACATTGTGAAATGGTTATCTCCATGAGGTTAGATGTATCTGGAGCAAGAAACAAGTCAGCCACTTCTACAGGACTGCTGGCTCTGAGTGTAGAAGAAGTGTGGACACTAAGGGACAGGAGGACCTGGGAAAGGGGTCCGTAATCAGAGTCCAGATGACCTGGGAAGATATTGGTCTGTAATCAGAGTCCAGTCTTTACATCAGTACTTATGTGGGGAAAGTTCCTGGTATTCAGAGTCGGGTTACGCAGTTGCTTAAGTGGATTTTCTGATCTCCGCATTCAGATTCTTAAAATCACCTGCGTGTAGTTCACACCTCTGAGGTTGCCAGATTTTTCTTGAGTAGAAGCATCTGAGATGGAGGGTTTTCAGTAGCATCTACACCACCACCTTCAAACACAAGCACTCACCTTTAAATCCGAAAACAGTCAGGGATAGAAAATGCTGACTGAAGAAGTGTAATACAGTGAAGAATAAAGCAAGAGACAATTTAAAAATGAAAAATAAAAAGACTAATAGTTGTAGTCATCACATAATTCATTGGTTTAATTAAACAAAATGGCTTCAGCATTTTCATTTCACTATTCAGCAGCACATAGAATAGCACTTGATCCAGCACATCCTGTTATTTTACATTTTATTTTATTACTGTGCTCCAAATGTTATTCATGAGCAACTTACTGAAGCCACAATATTCTAAATCGAGGTCATGGGATCATAATGTGTGTGCAGGACGTTGGACGTTTTTATCACACTTTTAATTCTCTATTTTGATTTGTCCAGTTGATAAAATAAAGTCAGTGTTTATGTTAATTCGATGCGCTGTAAAGAAAACGTGTCCACGGTGTGAAAGATAATCTGGCCGAGCGCTCGTCTGCTAGGCTTACAGAGATACTTTAACTTCATTCATCATTTTGTTCATAAAAAAATTCAATCCTTGAGATAAGCCATGTCTCTATTAAGATGCGTTTCGTCCGATGTTCTCCATGTGGAGAAAAAAAAAGGTTTTTGTGACCTTTAACAGGATGAAATTATTAACTAATGAATAGTGTCATCTTTGTGTATTTAATATTGGCCGTGAATAACATTCCGTGGCGTGTGTGAGCGTATTTACAGCCAGAACATAAATTTCAGCATGATATATTGTGGTTACAGCAAGCTGTCAGACAGCGGCGCTGGACTTAATCGTGCCCCTCACTCGAGATGATATCACGCAAGAAAAATTCGCTTAAGTTCAAGATCAGAACTGCACGTAATTGAGACACGCCTCTTTTTTAGATAAACTCCGCCCACATGTGCGTAACTCTCCCATAACTTCTGAATAGCGCTTAAGTCTGTAGTTATGTCATGAAAACTGATGTGTGTAATTTCAATTTAAAGCCTCACTGAGAGATTAACTCTGAACGAGTGCATCATGGCCCTTTTAATAAAAGATCCTCGCCACTCTAATTCTGAAGAAAAATGTGTGTCACTGTACTGACATTTTATTATTGGGAAAAGGAATGATTGTGTTTAGATGGTTATGAGTTAAATTCCCGGACTGTCAGAATGCCACTGCTTGGCCACTGAGCAGGTTCAATTGAAATGTTGTTTGCTGTAGGTCACTTAGAAGAATAAAAGCGAATGGTACATGAATAAATAATAATTAAAAAAAAAAGAGTTTAAATCTGAATCTATGCAAAGATATTGTAATTGATAGGCTGCTGGGGAGGATCATCAGGCCTGGACAAGACTTCAGTACAGCTGAGGAATAACTTTAGGAGAATGCAAGCACAAAGAGAAAGAGAGAGAGAGAGAGAGAGAGAATTTACTGGACTATAGGGAAGTTTGGGAATTGCATTGGCAAGAAATTCACAACAAGAGACACATTCAGCAAGAGAGGACAGTCACCAAAAACAGAAAGAGCACATTTTTCCCTCCACACAAAATGTGACATGGGTGGGTGTGAGAAAGAGTTTACAGCAAACAAGGAAGACGGATGAAGACAAGAGAGAGAGAGAGAGAGAGAGATCGAGAAATGCGTAAGTGTTTAGTGCAAAGAGGAACAGATACAGATGTAGGACGTTTGTTGCTAAGGGAGAAGTAAACATCGTCAGAAACATCAGCCTGGCCAGAGGAATGACATCATAGGCCAACAGCTGGGACATGCGGACGGAAGAGAGAGAGAGAGACAGAGGGACAGACTCAAAAAGGGTAGAAAGAGATCGATTGTAAGCTTCTCCTTTTCTATTTGCTGATAAACAGTGAGGAAGCGTGTGGTCCAGGTTTCCGTTCCAGGATTTTCTGGAGACGGAGTGCCTCAAGGTGAACAGCTGGGTCCGCTTGCATTTATTTCAAAACCAGAACCAGCGCTCGAGCAGGATGCCGGATTGGAGAACAAATTTATAGCTTTTTAAAGTGCTGGAGAGCAAGCTTTCCGAAGCATAAATGTAATAAATACAGACTGATCTCTTTCTCGCTGTGCTCAAAGAGATGTTTTTGAGATCAGTACAGCGAGCTTGTGTTACACTAATAGATAAAAATTTCACATCACATTATTCTTTTCAAATCCAATAATCCACTTCTCCTAATAGAATTGCTGTTATGTGTCTCAAGGAGTCGCTAAATCCTCTTCTTCAGCTAATTAGGGAAGCACTTGACATCAAAATCCACTTCCCGTCCCATCTTTCAGTCACAAACAGCTTCCATGTGCTGTGAGTCTGGAAGTGCATAGTTGCTAGATGTGGTAGCGTGAACCCCCTTCCCGCTGGTCCAGTAATGATGTTTGTGATGCAAAACAAACATCGCAGTAAGTCAGAATACCACAGAACTGGATCAAGACGCCACCTGGTGGCCAGATCATCTTATTACATGCTGCCTATCACCATATTAATGCAAATATTATTGTATCACATTCAATATTTTCCATTAAAAAAGGTATATTTATATACCTTTATTTATATGTTTATTCACATTTTTGGCAGTGTGTTTTTTATTTCATGAATCTTGCTTAAGTTATAACTTGCCTTATAAAACATCTACATTGAAATTATAAGTTATGGTCTTCAGATTTAAAAAAAAATCTGAAACACAAATCTCAAATTCCCAGGGAAAAGTAGACACTTTCACAATAAAAAAAAAAGTTTTTATGTTCTACTCAAATAGCTCATTTCCTATAGTGATAATAAAACATATTACATATTTAGGTAATGTTCTAACCAGTTAGGTTACGCTAGTCCGGAGTCTTTCCCGGGAACGCTGGGAGTGAGACGGGAATACTGGAAAAGACGCCAGTGCACCAAAGCATGTTATATCAAATCACAGTAGTATAACAGGAATGACTATAAGTAACCAAACCTCTAAAGGTAAATGTGTGGAAATCCAAATTATTGCTCATTATTTTCATCTTAATAACTAGAACCTGTCAGGTATTTAACATTTAGNATCAAGGGGAAGGTGTACAAGACAGTGGTGAGAGCGGCCATGCTGTATGGTTTAGAGACAGTGTCACTGAGGAAGCGTCACTGAGGAAGTACCTCAGAGCTAGAGGTAACAGAGCTGAAGATGTTGAGGTTCTCTTTGGGAGTGACAAGGTTGGACAGGATTAGGAACTTTGGGGGACAAAGTTATGGAGGCCAGATTAAGATGGTTTGGACATGTTCAGAGGAGGGAGAGTGAGTATATTGGTNATATGGAGGTAATAAATGAGGATATGAAGCTAGTGGTTGCAAGTGTTGAGGATGCAGAAGATAGGGATAGGTGGAGACTGATGATTCCCTGTGGCAACCATTGAAGGGAAAAGCCGAAAGAAGAAGAAGACAGGTAAAATGAGTCTTCTTGAGGTTTTAGGTAAGTTATTGCATTCCTAGCATAGGCAAAGCCTTCAGACATGTCATGGTCATGTGACTAATTATCAAGCACAACTTGTGCAGCTATGAGCCCTACAACAAGGTCAAAACAATCAGTTTGCGTTTAAATAAGGTATATGTAGTATAAATGGAATTCTTAGTGTGCTGATCATGAGTACATTGTGAAGATATTCCTGTCTCTCACTCCCATCTCTCTGTAGAGAGATCGCTTATTCTGTGCGAATCGATAATAATTACTACATACATCCTACGGCAATATTATGTATAGAAATCCCATCTGAATAGTACTGTATACAATTTGTGCAGTTCTAAATAGCAAGCTAGACATGTTTTGAAAAGGACTATTTCATGAGACAAAAGATAAGGGAAAGAATATTGAAACAGACTCCACAAATTAGTATTCAAGTTAAAATCAGGCCAACCATCATCTGGCAGTAAACATGCTAATCAATGAATTTACACTAAATATGCTAACTAACAAATTAATTATTGAACGGGCTAAAGCATGATCTCGTATTAAAGTAAACAGATGAATCCAATATATTAAATAGGCTAACGAACCTAGCATTTATAGTAAACAGGCTAATGCATGATCTGGTATTGTAGGAAACATTATAGAGCACAGTAGATAAGCAATATGATAACCAGACTTAAGCAGCATTATATTAAATAGGCTAACTGTTACATTTAGAACATTTAGCACATATTTAGCCTTAGAACTTTTAGCCTCATATAGATCAACCTACAAAAGTGCTAAGTAGTCTTTTACTGAAAAGCCTATCCTCAAGCTAGTCCAAAGAGGCCATGGTTTAAAAATACCATTAAGCTGAAACTCTGTTAGAGAGGAATTAGGGTGGGAGAGTGGAAGAAAACGGTACAAGTTGAGTTTATATAGCCTCAATTCTTCATGGAATTGATTCCACAAGCTGTTGGAAATATTTCTTTGAGATTCTGGTCCATATCGACATGATTGCATCAGGCAATTCCTGTAGATTTTTCAAGTACACTTTCATGCTGTGAATCACCCTTTCCACCACATCCCAAAGGTGTCTACTGCATTCAGATCCAATGACTGGAAAGGCCAAGAAGAACCTTGAACTCATTGTCATGCTCATGAAACAAGTTTGAGATGACTCTTGCTTAGTGACATGGTGCATTATCATACTGGAAGTAGCCATTAGAAGATGGGTAAATTGTGGCCATGAAGGGATGCACATGGTCAACAACAATACTCAAGTAGTCTGTGG
>JAKKZN010000009.1:755023-772339 GCA_033441825.1 Pangasius elongatus | reverse complement strand
TAACATCTTCAGGAATCAGACCCAATGGTGACGGCACCTACCAGCTGAGGAAGAGTGTGGAGATCATGGAGGATGACAAAGCACTTTACGATTGTTATGTGAACCACATCACCTACAAAGAACCATTAATTAGTAAGAGTGGTGAAGGTAAATGTAGTATTTTACTTACTAACAAAAATATTTACAACTTACACCTTCAATTTAAATTAAGTTTGTAATGGGTGGAAGTAGTAACTCAGTTTAGAAAAAAATAATTCATTCAAAATAACCAAAGTACAAAGAATTAAAAAGTACATTTAATTTTCAGTGGCCTCTCCTTTGACCTCATTCTGGTGAAGTAGTATAATTGGAGGTGTCTCCTGTTAATACGAAACCCCTCTGTCACTGATCTCACCATCTTCCCCTATTAATCCCAATCCCCTCCCTCACATATTCAAACATCCTCTCCCAGTTGAACTCAGGCTCATACAGGGTAAATATCTCATTCCCACTCCTACCATCCTAAAACCCACAAGTAATATCAAGCTCCACCCATCATTACCATCCTACCTTTAACTCCACCTCAACTTTCTCTGATCTGCCAAACTCATCCATAAGTTCTCAGAGTCCTTTTCCCATTACAGTTCCACATGGACTCTTCATACATTTTAGTTGAAGGTGTTAGTTTACCCTCACAAATGGTCATGTGTTTGAGGAAAAACAAACATAAATCTTCCTCTGTTGGCCTTGTATGGTCCCACTCCTTTCACACAATTTTGTGTTAGATGGTTAGAGATCCTCTTCATACAGTATAAATATGTTAATATATATAAACACATACTAAATGTAATAAACAATGACCCCACCCTGGATATTACCAAGACCGAAGAGCTCGTTGTGGACTTCAGGAGAAACAGATGCACTTAGTCTCCCATCAACATCAACGGTTCATGCATTGAAATGTTCAACAGCTTCAGATTCCTGGGCATGGGGCTGTCAGACTCACTTTCCTGGTCCTTAAACACCAGCAGTATCATCAGAAAAGCAACACGTCTTCAACACATCTTCACCACCAGATGCAGGACAAAGGCTCAGTCCATCATACTGGATGCCTTGCACCCAGTTCCTGTTCTGTTCTCCCCTCTGGCAAACACTTCCGTAGCATCACGGCAAACGCCACTCACCTCAAAAACATCTTTTTTTTCCACAGGCTGTTAGGATTCTCGACAGCCAAGAATAATGCACATCTCTATGCTATCTTAATCCACTACCATGCTTCACTTTATTATATCATATCTGCAACACCACATCTCTCACTCTATCACCAGTCAATTCAGATATTTCATACTTGCATAACACAAGAATTTCATTGTATATAGACGCTTGTAGCACTCTTTATGCACACGGCAAAGAAAACTTGAAATTTGAATACATAAACAGTTTCATTACATCAATCTGCTTAGGTATCCTGAGCATGGGTAGTGGTGAATCACAGACAACCAGCAAAGAAAATGTGCCATATACTCAAGCACCTTCAGGTAGGTGGGATTTGTGTTACAAACTAGTGCAAAAGTGTAAAACTTATTGTGTATGATGTAGCATTGCATAGCTCGTCTTATTTTTACGCCTCCTGCTCCTCCTCTATTTGGTGGAGGCGTTATGTTTTTGTCCTTGCATTCGTCTCTCTGTCCATCCACGCTTCCCGCCAAGATTCTCATTAGCACAATATCACAACAAGAAATAGTTGAATGTTTGTAGCATTTGTATGGTATTGTCATTGTAACCAGCAGATGAACTGATTAGATGTGGTTCTTCTCCAGTCTTTAACCACAAATTGGAAGCACACATTTGTATACAAAGTCTTTATACACTGTAGCATTGCAGCTTCTTTCACTGGAACTGAGGCCCAAACCTGTTCCAGCATGACGATGCCCCTGTGCACAAAGCGAGCTCCATGAGCACATGGTGTGTGAAGGTTGGAGTGGAAGAACTCGAGTGTGCTACACAGAGCCCTGACCTCAACCCCACTGAACACCACTGGGATGAAGTACAAGTTGTCCCTCAAACATAGCCAATGGCCACATGACTGGAATGATTTGCACAAGTGTTTTAAACTCGCTGATACTAACTGACACCGCCCAGAAGCCCCCCTCCCCCCATGCTGTCGATGGGACTCGCACAAGCCTAGTTTCAAGCCTTATTTGCTATTTCTCTCTATGACCTTTGCCAATTTCAACATTCTCCTTGAACTGTGTATTGGATTTACACGTGGATAATCACACATCTCTTGACTCCTGGTCATTACATTTCCATTCAGGGTCTATTCCTGTCTCGCACCCTGTCTTCCCAGGGTACGCTCCAGATACACTGCTAGACCAACAAAGAACTTACTGACTTACTTACTGGCCGAATGAATGAAAATATAATAAATAAAAAATTCACAATTATATAATATTTTTATTATTGTGTAAAATTATGTTTTATTGGCATTTAGTAAATCTGTTTTGAAAGATATGTTTTAAGTGCATTGTACATGGGATTAAAGTCGTAGTGTCTACATGTTTCATCCAGGTGAACACTCTCTGTTTTACATCTACACGGCCCTCTCTAAACCTCTCAATCTGCCCGGAATTTATGAGTTCATTGCTATGGGAATGCTCAATGATCAAGTGATCGACTACTATGACAGTGAGACTCAGGCTAAGGTTCCTAAACAGAACTGGATGAGAGAGAAGATGCCACAGGATTACTGGGAAAAAGGCACTCAGTCCCGCAAGAGCAAAGAGCAGTGGTTTAAGGTCAACGTGGACATCCTGATGGACCGTATGAGACACAATAAATCAGGTTAGTAAATTTTGATGATAGATAATTATGTAAAAATGTGGTAGGAGGGTCAGACCGAGTCATTTTCTTCACTGCATTTCAGATCTTCATATTCTTCAGTGGAGACATGGCTGTGTGGTTAATGAAGGTACAGATGGGAATATTACATTTGTGAGAGGAATCAGTGAGTACGCCTACGATGGGGCTGAGTTCCTCTCCTTCGATGAGGTAAACTCGAGGTGGATTGCTCCAGTCCCAGCTGCTGAGCCGACCAAAAGGAAATGGGATGATGTGCCCATCCTTAACCAGTACACCAAGGGCTATCTGGAGAAAGAGTGTGTGGACTGGCTCAACAAGTTCATGGATTATGGAAAAGAAGAGCTGAGAAATTTTTGTGAGTATCCAAAGGATTTTACTGGAGTCACTTCAGTTCCTAAATGACATTCACAAAAAAGGAATAAGAACATCATAAATGTTTCTGTATTTTCAGCTCCACCAGATGTACATCTGCTTGCAAAGAAATCAGTAACTGACCCCAGCAAGTTGACCCTGACCTGCCTGGCCACGGGTTTCTACCCTCCAGATGTACAGATGCAGGTGAGAAAGCTCAGAACTTCTCTACCTGAACATCTGGTAACATCTTCAGGAATCAGACCCAATGGTGACGGCACCTACCAGCTGAGGAAGAGTGTGGAGATCATGGAGGATGACGAAGCACTTTACGATTGTTATGTGAACCACATCACCTTCAAAGAACCATTAATTAAAAAATGGGGTAAGTGGAGTATCGTTACTGAGTCTTATTGTTCTACTTACAATTCACATCAGTAAAAAACAGCAGTGCAAAGAAAAATGAATTTGAAAATGTAATCAGTGTAATCGGTTACCTTGCTCTTATTGCTCTTATTTTTGCAAGGACAATGCATGGAATGTGACACAGGACTAAGTAGTGTCATCGGAGTAGTGATTGGAGTTGTGCTTACACTGGGTGTGGTTGCAGGAGTCATCTTTTTCCTTCAAAAGAAAAATATTATTGGTGAGTAGAACTTAATACAGAGCTAAACAAATAAATAAATAATTAGAGATGCTTTACACACTGTACAGTTTTTGGGTTTTTTTTTTTACTTAAGTGGTGATACCCTTTTGCTGCTATAATGACTTTTCTTATACTGTCTAATGTCTTTACTCTGCTGCTGTAACACTGGAATATCTCACCTGGGATTAATAAGTCTTATCTTATCTCTTATCTTACTCTGGTACTTGAATCTCTTCAGCTATCCCATGCAGAAGTAATGACAGCCACACACAGACAGCCCCGAATGGAAACGTGTCCTATATCCCAGCTCCTACAGGTAAATGTGAATTGTGCTTTAAGTTTATAATGATTATGTTTGTATAAGCTGGTGAGCAGGATCTAGACACGAGAACTGGCATTTCTCATGCCTCAGTCTGATATCAAGATGAGGGCATGGTATTATAAGGGGACAGATTTCGACACTCTCTGAGTGTTCAGTGTTGTGTACCAAATACAGAAATATTTGGATCGTATAAAACAAAAGTTTTACTTTTTAAAACACAACATAGGAATTATGCTTCATTTTATTACTCATGTGTACTACTATGTGAATTCACAGGTGATGGACACGCGAATGGACACGCGAATGGACACGTGAATGGACACGTGAATGGGGATGCAAACGGTATCAACTGAGGTAACAGTCCCCTGTGTTACTGCATTAATGTTACACTGACTGTTACAGCTGTAGCTGTTCATGGGAAAGTCTTCAGGACAGAGGAGTTTACGCTTTATAGTTTCTCAGTAACACAACAAGCTGCGGGTTTCTCACCATCCTCTCTTTTTCCTGTTTTTGAGGATGATAAGCTTGTCGTGTTACAGGGAATCTGCAAAAAGCGTAAACTCCTCTGTCCTGAAGAAGTCTTAAACCCTAAAGTTCCAGCTTTACCTCTGACTGTTACAAAGCTCTGACACTGGAGACTCCTTCCATAAATCTCCTTACAGTAAACTTCACCATATCAACGATTACACACATTTTTAATTCATTTATTTTTATTATTAAATTGACATTTTAATTGTTAAATCAACCCCTGTTCTATAATTATTAAATTATGCGATTTTATTTCAATTCGGCCTTTCGGACTTAATTTTAAATCTAGTCAGGACAGTAATGTTTCTCTTTTTCTTTACAGCAGCATGAAGACAAGGATCTCAAACCTGAAGATATGAGTGTGGGGGACTGACAGATGTACCACTCATGTACCAAATAATATCAAATATCAAATAATATTGATGTTAATGTTTTACCAAATTTTCCATCCACAGCAAGATTTGCAAGAAATGTATGAAGCATAAAATTGCATTACGTTTTGAAAACTTAGTTAAAAGTTAAATGGTTTTATACAAAATGATCGGGATCAGATTGTGTTAAGGTGACCAAAGATGATCAGCAGCTAAACCATATGGCACCAGCAAAGTCAGTGGCTGCGTTTACATGCACATCAATATTCCTGTATTAATCAGACTTTGGCGAGAGTCTAATTGAGTCATGCATCTAAACGACGCAATCTGATTGCCCATTTCAGGTTAATACAATATTCTGATTCCCCAAATTCCAACTCCCATCCCTGGAATACGCCTGTTTTATGTAAACAGTTTATTCAGAAGATCCACTGAAATGAGATATATTCGCGTGCTCAGCCTGCAAAGAATTGTGGGTGCTAACAGGTGCTTAGCTGTAGGCTAGGTATTTAGGAACGGCAACTCAGGCAAACTTACAAACCATGTATACAGGAATATTCCGATGCCTGCACGCGTATAAACATTGTATTCGGAATATAGCTGCAACCCGGATATAGACCTTAAACGGAATTTGATGTGCGTGTAAACGCAGTCGTTGTTTCCCTGTGGAGAGATCCAGTGGGCAACACACACCGCTTGGTTTTGATGTCTTGGCACTGCACTCAAAGCTCACTCAGCTTCATATTTGACCCAAACAATCACATAAGCTCTCAAATATGTCGTAAGATTAAATTTGCTAGTTAGAATAGAGGAGCAGCTAATTATCTGTGTGTTTCAGAATCCAGAGCTGTTTAAAGAAAAAGCCTTGAAGAAGCGATCCCATGGCTCTGTACCTCTGTAGTATCTCATGCTCATGTATTTTCTTGCATTCTCTTTTTTCTTCTTAAACCGCTACAGCTTCCCACAGTTACAGGTCAGATGTTCAGCTCTGTGAGGCTTCACAAAGTAAATATTTTATACACAGTAATTCCTACGCATGTACAATAGAGGTGTGAAGAACGGCATGTGCAGTGAATACTGAGTGGATTGAAAGAGCATTGGGTTTTTTATATAGTGTTTGTTACACTGTAGACTTCTTTTTTTTTTTTCAGAAGTCATTTCAGGTCACATCATTATCATGAACAGTTACACAGTTAGTAGACTACTGCAAGTGTTTTACTATGAATATCTTCTTAAGTTCGGTCTTTTTCAATATAGTCAGTATTTTTCCAGTCTTTTGCTTTGAGTGTTCGTTTCATTATGTATGTGAGTGTGTGTTTTTATGGTGGTATGAATTTAAATGGCTACATTTTTTACTTTTTATTTTATTTTGTGTTTTTATGATGGAAATTGAATTTAATTTTTAAAAGCCTCTTTGGTGAAGACAAGGGGTTTAAAAGACAAGGTACAGTTTAAATCCAACCTATATTTATTTTGAAGCAGAACCACAAACCTGTGTTGCAAGGGAACATTTCAAGTTATGTGGGTTTTTTTTTGTTGTTTTTTTTGCTTGATCTGTCCACAGCTTTATATGTGTGTTGAGTTTTTTGTTTGTTTGTTTGTTTGTTTTACTTTTGAGTATCTCCCGTGTTACTGGAATGTTTTTTTTCTTCATACATTTACACTTTGAGGTTAAAATGTCAGAACATTACTCTTCGCTCTGTGCCAACTAAAGTCAGTCGATCAGTTTTATGCTAAAAGTCTGTACTTATGACATTCAAAATTTCTGGCTAAAAAAAATAAAGCAGTAAAGAACAATTTTAATCTTTGAGCTTAATTTATCTTTATGTTGATGTGCGATTATCTGTGAAGTGCTGATTCCATCCTGGGTGCTGATGAGGGTAAATCCAGTGCGTACTGAATGAGCAGATGTTCACACACACACACATACACACACACACATCCATTACTGACCTGACTTACACTGACACGTTTTGTAACCTAAATAAATTGACTATCAAGAATATTTTTATCTTTAACTTAGTAGTTAGAAATGAACACCATGAACTTCATGGAGTGTTACAGTATTCAACATTTTCATGTTCATTGTCAGTGAAAAGTCAAATGTTGAACGTTTCAAATAAACATCTAAATGTGGATTTAATAGCAGTTAATTTTTTCATAAAGTGGTTCACAGACAGTTTACACAAACTTTTTGTGACCGCATTTTAAAGTTACATTTTTTTATTTTTAATTTAATACTTTTTTTTTTTAAATACATTTAATTTTTAAATTGTGAGTGTCTCTATACTAGTTTTTAATCTTTTAATAACTGTCTGGGATTTTAATATTTAACAAAGGTGGCACTTGGGTTTGGAAGAAGGTTCATCGTTGTGGCTCGTGTTTAATTCAGTGGCTTACTGGAATAATTTCGTTTATGGATTTAAAAGTGGAAGAAGATTTGGAATTTTTTAAATAATAAATATTTTACTGATAGCAAAGTGAAGTGTTTTTTAAAAAATTGTACACACAATTTGTACCTCCAAAAAATTTTCTTTGTATGAATCATCTCCAGAAAATGCTTTTCACTCAGCAGGGACTTTCCCCTCTTCATATTGTTTTTGGAAAGATGTTTGTACCCTTATCATACAAAAAACTAAAACAGATTTCCATCCATTTTCTGTACCGTTTGTCCTACTCAAGGTCGTGGGGAGTCTATTTCAGGAGACTCAGGGCACCAACCACACACACACACACACACACACACACACACACTACGGACAATTTAGAGATGCCAATCAGCCTATAACGCATGTCTATGGACTGCGGGAGGAAACCGGAGTACCCGGAGGAAACCCCCAAAGGAGAACATGCGAACTGATTTAATTGTTTTAATGAGTGAAGTGACTTGTGGCCAAGTACGGTGACCCATACTCAGAATTTGTGCTCTGCATTTAACCCATCCAAGTGCACACACACAGTAGTGCGCACACACAATAGTGAACACACACCCGGAGCAATGGGCAGCCATTTTAGCCGCGGCGCCCGGGCAGCAGTCGTGGTATTGAGGGTGGCAGACCTTTGGGTTCACCTTCGGGTTACAAGTCCGACTCTCGAACCATTAGGCCACGACTGCCCATTACAAAGTAATGATTTACTTGCTGACAAAGAAAATAAACATTATGTTATTAAACTTATTATTTTATTGGCATAATTTCATATTCATAAATGTAAGTTCTCTGGTCAAAGGCCACTTTTCTTTATATTCATGAATGAAACTAAGCAGTGAATGAAACTTTCTAATAATAACAAAGCTGTCAAAACTCTTTTGTGTATGTTTGTGCTTCTATTTCTCTGAGCGGGAAACAAAGGATGTTTACATAAATAAATAGATAAATAAATAAACAAATAAATAAATAAATCCATTTGCACGGTTTCCTTTCCAGGACCGGAAGCGGAAGTAATTTCACTGTCAGGTCAGGTGACGCAGTTGTGAAGATTCCAAAGCTCGCTCGCGGATAAGCGGCTTGCGGGAACGTAAACAGAGAAGAATCATGGAGGCCGCGGATCCTCGGTCCTCGAGTGACGGCGCGCCGGCTAGCAGAGGAGGATTCCCGGGCGGGGAGAGCAGCAGTGACCGGGACGGCGGGCGGGCCGGAGGCAGCGGCGGAGAGGGCGAGAGGGAGCAGCGGGACCGGGCTACTTTTGAGTGTAATATCTGCCTGGACACCGCCAGGGACGCCGTGATCAGTCTGTGCGGACATCTTTTCTGGTATATTTATATTTTATTTTATTTTATTTTATTTTACAGACAGCTAGCGTGGTGCTAGTCCAGTAGTACTAATAAATAAATAAAGATGATCTTTTCTGCACTGCATGTGACCTAGGCAGGAATGTGATCACATTTCAGTGCTGGGAATAAAAATAAAAACAAAAATAAAAATATAGCTCCTCTAGCTGATGTTATGTAAT
The DNA here is from genome assembly GCA_033441825.1 of Pangasius elongatus. Lineage (NCBI taxonomy): Eukaryota > Metazoa > Chordata > Actinopteri > Siluriformes > Pangasiidae > Pangasius > Pangasius elongatus. The sequence continues at coordinate 763,329 of JAKKZN010000009.1, read as the reverse complement.
GTGAAGTCAGTAATCTCTGTATAGTGTGTGATACAGTAATGGCATGTGCACTGACATTATTTACACTCTGTTTTTGACATTATGTACACTCTATAATTACTTTTGCACCTGAGTGCAGTTTGTAAAGAAGGTTTGTTATTATGTCTCTGTGTTGGTTTAATATTGTCTTTAATTTAGTTTTCAGTGTAAATGAGTAACTGATATATACACGTCAATGAGAGTCCAGTCTGAGCACACACACACACACACACCTGAGGTAATCTCGTACTAGTCGTGGGATTTGAACCCACACCCTTACGATCACGGGTTACGTCACACGCTGACCGAAAGCCAAAGCTGCGCACAGAGGAGCTCTGGGTTTTAACCTCAGAGTACGCTGCTGTGTGTCATCACTCAAAAATACACTTTCGGATTAAAAAAAAACGACAGATGAACCAATCAGCATCTGGAACGATTGACACTCGCGTAGGTGTTTTTAACTCTCTGATATGAACTGACCTCCTGGAAGCCCCGCCCCCTTTCCGCCATCTGTGGAAACAGTGCTCTCAGAAAGATGCACAGTCTCTGCGTCCTTTCTTTCTTTCTTTCTTTCAGGGGAAATTAACGAGGGATGCTGTGGAGATTCATCCGAAACAGAGAAAAGGCTGAAAAGTGTGAAATCTAACACTCGGCAAGAAACTTTAATTGTTTTAATTGTTAAAAAAACAATGTTTGCTCTGCATCAGATGCGTGCAAAGTTTTGTTGTTGTTGTTTTTTTTTATTATTAATCCCGCCCCTACCTGTTCACGCCGTTATTATTGTTTGCGTTCTGATGAACCTAGTTGGTTCTAGTTCTCAAAATCTAAACAAATCGGTATCTCGGGCAACATAATGACGAAACCAGAGTTTAGTTGATCGTTGATGGAAATATGATGAAATGAAAATTAATTCCAGGACATGGCACTTTGCCCACGTACCATCTTAAAACCTAACAAACAGAGCGTGTTTAGGTACCAAATAAAAACTTTAGTTAATTTTTTTTAAGCCACTAATGAGTAGAGTTCCTCTTCTTCTGGTTGTTGAACTTAAACTTGTCCACCATGCTATAAAATAACGAATATCCCGGACACTAAATCTGCGCGTCCAGGCACCCGGGCTGTTGATTTGATGTCCGCTCCTGTAGAAGCTGAGCAGCGTTTGTGATTAGTGGCGTAAACATGGCTGATGATCAGCTGGAGGAACGTGTGGGTGGAAACGGAGGAGTCTGAGCTGTAGACGATCCTCCACTGGTGTTGGAGAAGGTGTCAGTGGGGAACAATTGAGTTCCTCAGACCAATCCTGTGGTGACGTTTCTTCAGTTCCCCACTCACAACTTTACTTCCTACCTGCATTTACTTCCTGTTTGCTGTTTCATGCAAACAGAACTTATCGCAGTGATTTCATCTTATCCTGTCGTATACACCTTTATTCAAAATGGTACATAGCTGATGAACATTGGTATTGGAACACTGGAAGAACATTCAGCTTGTTTCTGACCCCTGTGACTTTGAAATAAAACCCTGATGTAAATATTGACTGTCACAGCGAGCACCGTTCCTCCCAGAAATACTGTGTTTACTAAACACTGGGTCTTGTCCCATCTTTAATGCTTCATACTTTCCATTCTGCAAACTGTACAGTAGTATTTGTAATCCATTCATTTGGGGTTGTCTTGGCAACAGGCCGAGAAGGTCAGTCCAGACTTCTCGATCCATGGCCACAGATTCCAGCTTCTCCTGGGGAATCTCCAGATGTTTCCACACTGACTGTGAGATGTAATCTCTCCAGTTCAATCTTCATTGTCTGCCCTGAGGGACACCCCTGATACCGACCAGGAGACTTCCTTGTAAGGTGCCTGAATCACCTCAGTTTGGAGAAGCAGTGGCTGGACTCCAAGACTCCAAGACATGGACAGTAAGCTCAGCAACCTGCAGAGGAACCTTATTCTTCCTCCTGTACTCGCAACCTTGTTCTTTCAGTCGCTACCACGGAATCCTTGTCGTGTTCAGTTTAAATGGTTTATATGAACAGTGTTTGAACTTAATGCTCCCAGTAGGACTACCCATGGTGAACAGATCTGAGGGGTGAGGTCAGACAAATGACCCCCAGGGTACAAAGGGTGAGTAGTGTGTTCATACTGAAAATTCCAAGAAGAAGAAGTGCAATTCAGGTACCTGGATGATGGACTTATTCCCCTGAAAGAACGAAGCATAGAATGTTGGACACTTCATGCACTTAACAATTGCAGCGTTGGGACATGGTAGCTCAGTGGTTAAGATGTTGGACCACTGATTGGAAGGTTGTGAGTTCAAATCCCAGCACCCCCAAGCTGCCACTGCTGGGCCAGAAGTTTCCTGGTCTTGCTGGGCCCTTGAGGAAGGCCCTTAATAAATGACATAATTGTCTGCTGTAAATGTAAAGCTTTCTTACGTAGCAGGTGGGGGCGGGGCTTCCAGGCACTGACGCTGAATCGAAAAAGGACATAAATGGTGAAGTTGACTTAAATAGTAAAGGGGAGAAATTCTTCCTTTTTGTTTTTGTTGACCCTGGGTATTCTGATAAAGCTAGCGACATACGTTTGACGTCGTTTGACATTGACTGGGAAAAGGTTTATACTTCCGGTTAGTAAAAAAAACGTTAATGTTCCAGTTGAGACGATATTACTCTTCTCGCATTCATTCATTAGACGGTAGAGTGTATAGTGTCTGGTATAGTGTCATTTAAGACGCAACTTAAGTATACTCTACCACAAGCCAGGACTGGGGTCACCCACGTAACCCGGTCAGGTTCATCTTGAAATGTCAACATGGAGCCATCTTGTGGAAGAAGAGTGGGGGGTCAGGTGCAATACAAGTCAAGTCAAGTGGAGTTTATTGTCATTTCAACCGTATACAGCCAGTTAGTACAAAGTGAAACGAAACAACGTTCCTCCAGGACTAAGGTGCTACATAAGCCAAACACAGAACTACAAGGGACTACATACATTTATACATAAAAGTGCACAAGTGCAAACATCAGACTGCAGACATAAACATAAGAAGTAGCAGGACAGTCTTGAGTAGAATGAAGCCTTGCAGTGATCCCTGTGTTGGTATAGTGTGATTGTTTTTCATTTCAGATTTAACAATCTTTCCAGTGCTTGAGCAGGATACTTTCATGCAGAAGATGTGTTTGAACACCTGCTCTGTCCATCCATACAAATATCTATGTCCAGACAGATTTAAAGTGTTCCAGCTGAAGGAGTTCGGATGTGCTGAATCCATTTGCCTGAATTTAAATGTGGTCCTGTTTGTAAGTTCACACTGCGGTCTTTAACACTGATGTCTCTCTGTGTCTCTACAGCTGGCCATGTCTCCATCAGGTAAGCTAACTAATTCTTAACAAGTAAGGGTAGCTTATAGCCGCTAATGTAGCATCGTGATGATCCTTATGCCGTGTGGAACCTTTCGAATGAACGGAGTCTTCGATTCAACACTGAGGAGTTTGTGTTTGGTTTAACCTGCCAATCACAAAGTTAGTAACCGCTAGGGCTGCACGATATTGAAGAAAAATGCGATAACTTGTTAAATATTGCGATATGCAGTATGATAATACTATAAGTGTATAAAAATCTATTTTAATTATATTTATATAGACTTTTATATATTTTAAAAACTAAAAATGACATAATCAACATACACGTTTCGTGTTCTTCTGAGGAAAAGATCTACGTCGTCCTAAAGCTTTGGCTTCTCGTAACTTTTTGAAGTCATTCCGTTATCGCAAGCCCTTGCCGTACGCATATCGCGATATTTTGATAATTTCGATATATCGTGCAGGCCTAGTAACCGCACAGTGTACCACGTTACCTAACATAAACCCCCGCTAGTGAAGCAGCATTAACATTAAACTATCACTGCAGTGCTGTGTTCAGGTAGCCGGCTAGATCAGGCTGATGATGATATTTCTTCACACGGTTAGAATGCAGTGGATCTGAAAGGGGGGAAAGAAAAAAAAAAAAAAAAGATAGCTAGCTAACTACCAAGCTAGGAAGGTGAGCGAACATCATACCAAATATTAGCCCAAATTACAGAGTTAGCGGTTGAGGAAGCTAAAGGACGTCAACTCCATTTTAATAACAGTAGACGTTTGTTTGTTACGATCTCCGGTTTCTTCTGTCAGTGGTTGGAGACGAGGCCGAGCAGGCAGCAGTGTCCTGTGTGCAAAGCAGGAATCAGCAGAGATAAAGTCATTCCTCTGTACGGCCGCGGCAGCACCAGCCAGGAGGACCCCAGGTACGGAGCGCACCGTATATACCGCCCTCAAATGTACTGAAATACTTATATCTGACGTAGCTGTACGCTGTACTGGTGTCGACGAGGTCAGGTATTCACTTCATGCCATGACTTTATCGAGTGTGTGTGTGTGTGTGTGTGTGTTACAGATTAAAAACTCCACCTCGACCTCAAGGACAGAGAACAGAGCCTGAGAGCAGAGGGGTGAGTCTTACTATACAGTCCAGCAAGAGAAATATGGCGAAGGCGGGGTTACGGGAATCATTAGTAGTAACTGTGTGTGCGTGTGCGTGTGCGCGTGTGCGCGTGTGCGTGTGTGTGTGTGTGTGTTTGTGTGTGTAGTTTCAGGGTTTCGGTGATACCGGCTTCCACATGTCTTTCGGTATCGGCGCTTTTCCTTTCGGCTTCTTCACCACAATATTCAACACTAACGATCCGTTCCACAGACCAGGTGATTATACATCATGCAGTATTATTAATCCCCCATCTATAAACGCTGATTCATTTCCCGTAACAGCGTGTCCTGAAACTGTTTTACTCCTTCCATGATATCAGTGTGAAATGTAAACACAGCGTAACTTAGCAGCACATCGATATCATGGAGGAATAAAAACATTTCAGGACATGCTGTTACGGGAAATTACTTAGTGTTTGGGTAGCGTGTGTGTGTCTGTGTGTGTCTGTGTGTGTGTGTGTGTGTGTGTGTGTGTGTGTGTGTGTGTGTGTATCATACTTTTTATTCATTTATAAAGCACTGACACTGGAGACTCCTTCCATAAACGTTAGCATCTCCTACATCTGAGGAGCTCTTATGATGTGTATTTTGTCATTAATGTCGTTATGTCACTTCTGAAATCTCACTTTTTTTTTCTTTTTTTTTTTTATTTGTATGTAAATTTATTAAAAGTCTAGGAGTGATGCGGCGTCTAGTGGTTCCGTTGCCCTTACCATTGTTGCCGTTGTTGACCGTCCTGTCGCTCTTCCTCTTCCTCGCCATCTTCTTCTTCTTCTGGATGCTGAGTGTGTGAATGCGTGTGTGTGAGAGAGAGTGAGAGAACGAGAGAGAGAGAGAGAAAGAGAGAGATAGAAAGAGAGAGAAGGAGAGATGATGTCAGGACCGACACACACACACACACACACACACCCCCCACAGATTGTTCAGTACAGAGAAACAGTATTAAAACACAGCTGGAGTTTAATGATGTTCCGTAAAAAAAAATAAACAAGTGTGTGAAAAACAACACACACACACACACACACGTCATTATCCCACTGTTTCATGACTTCTGCTTCATACCAAAGAGAATTCCTCGTCACACACCTTACACACGTGTTGAGCTAATGTCGTTTAGCGCATTAGTGTAAAAGTATTATTTATCCCTTTGGGTTCTCGAGTGTCTAATCCACGCATCCGTTCCACGCTTTTCCACCGCGAAGGAGCCAGGCGCGTCAGGATCGCCGCCGTACACGTTACTGCTGCAGTGCATTATGGGTATATTGTACGTTATAGGTAAACCACGTGGAGGTTTGTAACCAGTATCTATGACAATGAGGGATTAACACGGCCGCATCAGCGTTAGGTGGATAACACTCTCCTACGGCATCATGGGTAAGCCACGCCTCCCACCGCTACCTGGTTACCAGGAGAATGTTGTCAGAAGCTTGTTAAATCTGTAATGTGCTACTGTAACTTAAAATACTTAGCATCACAAACGCTAAGTTCACGCAGGATGATCAGGGATGACAGCCGAGCTCTACGTCGTCCCAACTGGAACTCCTTCTTGCGTTGATGTTTCCTTCCTTGTGTGTTTATAGCGTAACATCAAAAACACTGTTGAGGCAGAAATTAAACGTTATGCCAGAACATTGCAAGACAGGAACATGTCGCCTTATTCTTCTGCCTGACTGCAATGAACCGTAAATCCTTCTCTGTAACTTTTGGAAGGTCTGTTATACCGGGGCTAGTTTTATATTTCCTGTTTCCTCTCATTTTCATTGGCTGTCTTGTTTGACCAATCACAAGGCTTTTCAGGCTGAGAAGCGATCGAGGCAAGTGAAACGCACACAAGTTAGGGCTGAGTTCATCTTATTCAGCGATCATCTTGGACTCTTCTAGGATACGGAAAGGTAGCAGCAGTACATGCTGGCGGCACGTCAATAGTAGGCGTGTGTAATTTAATTTAATTTATGCAGGTTGCCGTGGTTTCAGCGCATCGGGGTCCGATCATGCTATACCGGCGTCTTTAATACATCGGCCGATGGCTTACGAAACTTCGCACTGCTCACTTACTGAAAACAAGAAGTGTATCGCTGTTACTTGCATAAAGTTAAACATTTTCCAGTTTCTGGTCGCTGGACCCCTAACATCACTTCCTGATGCTGACGTTGGAAATAGCCATCTACTGCGAACTATTAAGATGTGCAGTGATGCTAAACGGTAACCAGGGCAACCACAGAAAAGTGTTACGTCAGCTGCCAATCATTTGTAATAGTGTTAGTAAGCTCAGCGTTAAAGACCTGGAGTTAAGGAAATGTCGGGTTCACGGGCTCTGTGGCGGCACCACAAACGAACGCTCGCCTGCTGCCTTGTGGCTTGTTGATGTGAACGTAGGGTGACTTTGCGCTGTTATAGCCTGGTTCTTTAACACGTTAGTTAGCGGTTAACGTATAAGATGAGATTAGCACCGTACATAAACAAACACACTTGGATAAATCAGATAGAATGCTAAACACGTTTAATCTAACAGCTAATGTTGCACACACACACTAAATAATCACTATCAAGAAATCTCGGGTGTTAGCAGTTGGGGCGGAGACTTAAAATGGCCGACGATAGCAGTTAAACTAAAAGGATGTCAATCTGTGTGAGGGGGCGGAGCCTAAATTGTGTGAAATTGTTGTTTAGTCTTTTACAAGCGCTGTTAAGCAACCTAACAGAATTCTACAGTATGAGTGAGCTTCACACCGTGACGTGTGTTCTCCCGGTTGTTAACGTGTGTGTGTGTGTGTGTGTGTGTGTTTATAATTGTTTTGTCATGAGATTGATTGACTGTTTCTGTACTCTTTTCTGTAAGATTCCTGTAGCTATGATGAGTTATGGAGGAGGCGTATGAAATCAGATACGAGGACGCAGATCCTTTTTCTAGCGCACCCCTTGTTGACTTCGCCTGAGAGCGAGCGCTCGCAGGACTACACAGGGAGCGCGGAATATTCCAGAGTTTTCCGACAGGAATTCCAGCCTGACTGAAAAAAACTCCAAAAGTATTCCATGATGAGCTAGCTCAGAACGCATCCCGCTAGCTGGGTCATGTTCTGCTAGCATTGTTTTTGACTAGCATTCTGAGGAGGATAAGGATCGCAAAAGTGTTTTTTTAAATGTCCCTTTTAACCATCCGCCATTTTGTTAAAAGTAATAATAATAATAATAATAATAATAATAATAATAATAACGTTGACTCGACTGATTCAGTAACAGAAAAGGGTTTTAAAATGATTGTCAATGGGAAGTGGACAAGGGTGTGTTAAAATCAGGACTGGAGTGTGTGATGATGACGATGATGATGACGACGATGAAGCTGTGTGTGTGTGTGTGTGTGTGTGTGTGTGTGTGTGTGTGTGTGTGTGTGCGCTTTATCTTGCTGTTGTATTGCTCGTCTTTTTGACCTGAATAAAAGGAGAATTATATTTGTTGAGCTTGTGGGCGGAGTTGAAAATGGGGGCGGGGCTCTTTACTGTAAGTCAGTGAATAAATGTTTCCTATTGGATATACACACTGTGTTGTGTTTTCTGTTCATTTCTAATGTTTTCTCCCCAATTCTGTTCAGTTTAATGTATTTAGTTCTTAGGCACGTGTAAAGAAACGCTGTGGAGCAAAGACGCCTTCAAAAATAATGAAATTAAATGTTTCTACATTAATAAACCCTATAAAGAGCAGTGAACAGTAATAAATGACACAGAGTGAGTGTTTAATGTGGCGATCCTTGGCTTTAAATAAATCCTCAGTGTCTCAGGTG
>JAKKZN010000009.1:699507-704507 GCA_033441825.1 Pangasius elongatus | reverse complement strand
AGGAATTTAACAACACGTCTGAGGTAAATGTTGACGTTCTCGACAACTCCGTATCATTTCCACTGTCACCGTGTGTGTGTGTGTGTGTGTGCGAATACAGCTACATGCTAGCTAGATGACTCGTTACCCTTAATCATTAGCTAACTCATGCTCAGTGTACATTTTTTCCAGTTGCCTAGCAACAGCGTCCTCACATAAACAACGAAAGAACTCAAATTTTATTGAAACATATCATATTGTGTGTACGCATGTATCGATGATTAGTATTTCAAACCATCATCGTTATCACAGGATGTTTTTCTTCTAGAACATTTACAAATAAAATTACTGTAAAGCCCAACTTCCATCTTATTAACGTAAGCAGCATGTGTCACGTTATTCTTATTTTCTATACTGTAACTTTAAAGTGTTTGGACCCCTTCACGTCGCTCCCGACTGAGCCGGGGGCGTGCTCCTGCAAGCCTTATTTTAATTCGTAAATAATTGTGATACGACGCATTTTAGTCCATTATATGGACTAAAATATTATATGTAACACATTTTAATCGCAAATTTTAACACAAAAGTTGCGGGAAAGTCCAAAGGACCGAGAAAAAATAAATAAAAACGTCACAAAGAAATAAAAACACAAATAAAGGAAAATAAAAACATCACAAAAGATTTTAATTTTACAATCAGCTGGGGTTTTTTTTTCCCAATATTTGATTATTATTTATATTTTCTCTCCCTTCCTGTCTCTCCATCTGTCTATCTCTCTCATCTGCTCTCTCTGTCCATCTTTCTCTTCCTATTTCTCTCTCTCTCTCTCCCCCCATGTCTATGCATTTCTCTCCCTCTCTCTCTCTCCATGTCTATGCATTTCTCTCCCTCTCTCTCTCTCTCTCCATGTCTATGCATTTCTCTCCCTCTCTCTCTCTCCATGTCTATGCATTTCTCTCTCTCTCTCCCTCTCTGTCTATGCATTTCTCTCTCTCCCTCTCTGTCTATGCATTTCTCTCCCTCTCTCTCTCTCCATGTCTATGCATTTCTCTCTCTCTCTCTCTCTGTCTATGCATTTATCTCTCTCCCTCTCTCCATGTCTATGCATTTATCTCTCTCTCTCTCTCTCTCTGTGTATAATAATGTATTTATCTCTATCTCTTGTAGAGTATTGCTCGTGCATCTCTCTCTCTCTCTCTCTCTCTCACACACACACACACACACACACACATCTGTGTAAATGCACATGTGTATCTGCTGTAGCAGTAAAAATAAACCAGTCTGCCGCAGCGACTGTAAGTTTGTGCACCCACCTGTTCCATCCTTCTCCCCTCCGCCGACATATTAGTCCCGAAAAGAAACAAAACGCACAGTGTGAACCCCGACACAATGCGGAAACAGACACAAGATGGCCGCCGCGCTTGACCATATTTCACAATAAAAGTCCCTATAGTTCAATAACCAGGAAGAAAAATCATTCTTCTTATTGTTCTTGTTGTGAGAAGTTTATGCCTTGCTTAATATAATATTATTAATATAATATTAAATAATATAATATTAAATATTAATATTTATGTCTTGCTATATATATATATATTGCAAAATATTTATTGTTTATTTTGATTACTGTAAGACTGAAAAAGCATAAAGAGTATTTTTAACCTGCCTTTAAAAAGATAATCACTAAATTTAATCAGTGAGACTTTAATTTTATTTAATGTTCTCTATGAACAGCAGGAGGCTTCACTGGGAGAGTGACGTCACCCTGCTCCAGGATTGGCTAATGTTCACCAATCATCATCAGGGTTAGTTGCTATGGTGACGCAACGACTCTAAAATTAAAAATCCTGACTTTTAGTAACGAATGACTTTCCAAATGTGGAAAATAAAACTTTAAATTGTTTATTTTCCATAATATTTGTAATTATTTATTTTTTTTATTTAATAAAATAATCAGTTTTATCATGTTTATTAAAAAGAACAAAATGAATATTTTCTGTTTTTTTAAATAATTTTAGCCAGTAAACTCTTTCAACTTTTTAAATAGTTTTTAAGTATTTCTACTTTATTATATATATATTTTTATTGTTTACTTTCTCTCTTTTTTTTTTATTTAAACGTTAGAAACCGCCGATTTGCTCGCGAGTGTAAAATATCACCCAAACACAGTGCAGGAAACCGCCATATTAACCAATCATGGTGCAGGAGGCGGGACACCGAAGAGCCAATCACAGCGTAGTTTGTTGACTGGTGGTTAGCTCGCTAAAGCCCTCAGGTGGAACAGCTCATTACAGGAAAGCAGTAAGTTAAAAAAATAAATAAATAAAAAATATTAGTATTCATAGCATTTATTTGTTTTAAATATTAATGATATAAAAACAAAATTAATAATATTGTTATATGAATTAAATTTAAAACAAAAACAGATCGCTAATTAGCTAGCTAGAGCTAACTCCAGGGAGTTGGGTGTGTTTTAAATCGCGCGGATGCTCCCTAAGAAGGTGCCCTATGTAGGGCGCTATAACAGGATGTAACGGCTCATCCAGGAAGTAGTTAAGGGCACTTTGCGTGTTGCTTTGGATACAGCCCCAGGTCTGCTAACTGTCCAGTGTTTCTGATTTATGTATTCAAAACTCTGCTGTTAGCCACATGGCTAATTTATGCTAATGTGAGCTAATTAAACTATTAGCAGATTAGCTAGCTAGTTAATCTGGTTTAAATGTAACCGCGTGTAATACATCATATTAAATATTCAGGCTGGTTTTATATATTGATCCGTGTATGCCCCCCCCTCTCTCTCTCTCTCTGTCTCTCTATGTCTTTCCCCCTCTCTCTCTATCTCTCTCTCTTCCCCCCCCTCTCTCTCTGTCTCTCTCTCTTTCCCCCTCTCTCTCTCTCTTTCCCTCTCTCTCTCTTTCCCTCTCTCTCTCTCTGTCTCTCTATGTCTTTCCCCCTCTCTCTCTATCTCTCTCTCTTTCCCCCTCTCTCTCTCTGTCTCTCTCTCTTTCCCCCTCTCTCTGTCTCTCTCTCTCTCTGTCTCTCTCTCTTTCCCTCTCTCTCTCTTTCTTTCCCCCTCTCTCTTTGTCTCTCTCTTTCTCTCTCTCTCTCTGCAGGACAATGTTGTGTGTATGTGTGTGTATGCATGTGTGAGTGTGAGTGTGTATGTGAGTGAGTGTGTGTATATGTGTGTGTGAGCAGCAGGATGTCGGGCGAGGTGGCAGCCCCACGCTGCAGGGACATTGAGAGGAAGGCGGGGTACGTGCGGCCGGAGGAGTGTGCGGTTCCGCCCTCTGTCCGGTCGGCGGCGCCGTCGGGCCGCTGGTGTATCCGGGACGTGTGCGGCGTGGTCTGTGCGGCTCTCACCTGGTTCCTGGTGCTGTACGCAGACTTCGTGGTGATGTTCGTCATGCTGCTGCCCGTGAGGAACGCCGTGTACAGCGTGCTCAACGCCACCCTGTTCAACACCCTTGCCGTGCTGGCGCTCACCTCACACAGCCGCGCCATGTGCACCGACCCCGTGAGTGTGTGTGTGTGCGCGTGTGTGTGCGCACCGACCCCATGAGTGTGTGTCTCTGACCCCCGTGAGTGTGTGTGTGTGTCCAATCCCAATGAGTGAGTGTCCAAACACTGTGTGTCTCCGACTGACCTCCGTTAGCGTGTGTGTGTGTGTGTGTGTGTGTGTGTGTGTGTGTGTCCGACCACCGTGTGTGTGTGTGTGTGTGTGTGTGTGTGTGTGTGTCCAGACTTGTTATTGTACACAGCTATGATTCCAACAACAAAACATTTCTGAATTAAGGCTCAAAGCATGCCATAAGCACACAAACTCCTGAATTTCTGTTGTCCTGGGAGTGAAGTTCCGGCTCCTGATTTGAGAGTGGTGTCATCCTCGTTGTGTCCTTGTGTCCTGTTACGGTGTGTGTGTGATGTGCGTAATGCATAGCAAGGTGGTGTTGTGTCACTGCAGGGCGCTGTGCCGAAGGGCAACGCCACTAAAGAGTACATAGAGAGTCTGCACCTGAAACCAGGTCAGGTCGTCTACAAGTGTCCTAAATGCTGCAGCATCAAACCTGACAGAGCTCACCACTGCAGGTAACACACACACACACACACACATATTTAAACAAGGCATTGGTGCGCTATAAGAGCAGCAGAGCGTTGTTTACACACTGTAGTCACACCCTCTCTATAACGACATACTCGCTGTCACGTACAAACCCACTTGGATTACCACATCATCAAAACTTTTAGGTGTTAAGGGCTTGACGGTGATTTGAGACACAGCCTGAGGCTCCGGGAGAGACTGTGAGATGCACCATGGCCTACTTTCACAGAGAAACTCACTGTGTGTGTGTGTGTGTGTGTGTGTGTGTGTGTTTCCTCTCTGTCAGTGTGTGTAAGCGGTGTATCAAGAAGATGGACCACCACTGTCCCTGGGTGAACAACTGCGTGGGTGAAAACAACCAGAAATACTTTGTGCTTTTTACTGTGAGAGCAGTATCACACACACATACACGTACACGTACACACACACACACACCTCAAACCACTAACAGCATCTCGGTACCTGTGTGGTTTCTCGCACTCTGACAAACACTGTTTGCTTTTTGAACATGAATGAATGTACACACCATGAGTGAAAACTGTAATGGGTGTGACATTCTAGATTTGTAATCACTTAACCTAGTTACGTTGCATCGTAAGTGTGTGTGGTGTGACTTAAAAACTCTCGAGTCCTAAATTTACATGCTGCTCAACCACATATCATCCATCATACTAGAGATCTAGATAACTAATGGCCTTGCTGTAGTAGTGCACCACTACAGGGAGTCCCCAGTAAAGGCAGACAAGTCCAGAATTAAAATCAAAGTAAATGCAGTCTGTTTCCACGTCCCAGATGAAGTCCCAAGTAAAGATCCCAATTCCCAGAAGTTGTTCCAAGCAAACAGACAAAAGTCCCAAATCAGATTCCAGGTAAAGACAGTCGAGCCCCAAATCCTGAGTCAGATTCCAGGTAAAGACAG
>JAKKZN010000009.1:689270-699407 GCA_033441825.1 Pangasius elongatus | reverse complement strand
AGACAAAAGTCCCAAATCAGATTCCAGGTAAAGACAGTCGAGCCCCAAATCCTGAGTCAGATTCCAGGTAAAGACAGCTGAGCCCCAAATCCTGAGTCAGATTCCAAGTAAAGACAGTAGAGCCCCAAACCCCGAGTCAAGGTCCAAGTAAAGAGAGTCGAGCCCCAAACCCCGAGTCAAGGTCCAAGTAAAGAGAGTCGAGCCCCAAACCCAGAGTCAAGGTCCAAGTAAAGAGAGTCGAGCCCCAAACCCGAGTCAAGGTCCAAGTAAAGACAGTGGAGCCCCAAACCCCGAGTCAAGGTATAAATAAAGAGAGTCGAGCCCCAAACCCGAGTCAAGGTCCAAGTAAAGACAGTGGAGCCCCAAACCCCGAGTCAAAGTCCAAGTAAAGACAGTGGAGCCCCAAACCCCGAGTCAAGGTCCAAGTAAAGACATTTGAGCCCCAAATCCTGAGTCAAGGTCCAAGTAAAGAGAGTCGAGCCCCGAATCCCGAGTCAAGGTCCAAGTAAAGAGAGTCGAGCCCCGAATCCCGAGTCAAGGTCCAAGTAAAAAGAGTCGAGCCCCGAATCCCGAGTCAAGGTATAAATAAAGACAGTCAAGCCCCAAACCCCGAGTCAAGGTCCAAGTAAAGACAGTGGAGCCCCAAACCCCGAGTCAAGGTCCAAGTAAAGAGAATCGAGCCCCAAACCCCGAGTCAAGGTCCAAGTAAAGAGAGTCGAGCCCCAAACCCTGAGTCAAGTTCCAAGTAAAGACAGTCGAGCCCCGAATCCTGAGTCAAGGTCCAAGTAAAGAGAGTCGAGCCCCGAATCCCGAGTCAAGGTATAAATAAAGACAGTCAAGCCCCAAATCCCGAGTCAAGGTCCAAGTAAAGACAGTCGAGCCCCAAATCCCAAGTCAAGGTCCAAGTAAAGACAATCGAGCCCTAAATTCCGAGTCAATGTCCAAGTAAAGACAGTTGAGCCCCAAATCCTGAGACAAGGTCCAAGTAAAGACAGTCGAGCGCCAAAACCCCAGTCAGATTCCAAGTAAAGACAGTCGAGCCCCAAATTCCAAGTCAAGGTCCAAGTAAAAACAGTCGAGCCCCAAATCCTGAGTCAATGTTCAAGTAAAGACAGTTGAGACCCAAATCCTGAGACAAGGTCCAATTAAGACAGTCGAGCCCCAAATTACAAGTCAGATTCCAAGTAAAGACAGTCGAGCCCCAAATTCCGAGTCAAGGCCCAAGTAAAGACAGTCGAGCCCCAAAACCCGAGTACTGGTCCGAGTAAAGACAGTCGAGCCCCAAAACCAGAGTCAATGTTCAAGTAAAGACAGTCGAGCCTCAAAACCCAAGCTAAGGTCCAAGTAAAGACAGTCGAGCCCCAAATTCCGAGCCAAGATCCATGTAAAGACAGTTGAGCCCCAAATTCCGAGCCAAGGTACAAGTAAAGACAGTTGAGCCCCAAATCCCGAGTCAAGGTTAAAGTAAAGACAGTCTAGCGCCAAGTAAAGAAGGACTGAGTCAAGTCCTAAGCAAAGGCATACAGGTTCTGAGTCCCAGATGAAATTCCAAGTACAGAGTCAAGGCTTGAATCAAATTCCAATTAAAGACTGTCATGTAAAAGCAGTTCCAAGTCTTAAGGCAAGTCAAAAGTTAAGACCGTCAAGTCTCAGATAAAGTTAAAGACAGCCACGTCCCGAGTCATTTGAATCTCTAGTCAAGGTCTTCAAAATGATAAAATTAAGTATGTTAAGACAATGATGAAAAATTAAAATTATATCAGTCTGAATTTCTTTTTCTAAGTGTGAGATAAATATTATCTAATACCTTGATAGTCCACCTTTTATAACTGTCTCTCTTTCACATTCTCGGAACAGCTTTTGGATCTTCTTAATTGTAATGAAAATTGATACAAAAGGGTCACAAAAATAAGCTGATTACTCAAAAATCCTATTCAGTGCCTTTAGTGTAATATCATATTTACTTTAAAAAGCTCTTGTTCTAGCATTTGGTTAGCTGATGCAGATTAAACACACTTCTATTGTTATATTTGGTTAACTACTAATTTAGTCCTTTATGGTTAAGGTCTCTTTATTTAACTTGATTAACATGGTCACTTATACCTTTTATAGATTATGAACATTTTGTTTGGAAGTAGCATATTTGTTATCGTTTTATGTGTGTTTTGTAGATGTACATTGCTCTGATATCGCTCCACGCTCTCATCATGGCGGGGTTCCATTTCATCTTCTGCTTTGAGCAGGACTGGGCAAGTAAGAACAACGTGATACCTCTCCGAAAATAGTCGTATAGACATTAAATTTTACTAGCGCCACCTGCAGCACTGGAGGTCTTGTGCGCGACGACCAGTATGAACCCAGAGAGAGTATGTGAGCTTGTAAGGTCGAGAAGATACGTGATTAAACTCAGCAGACTAGCATTACCTCATTCTGTTTAATTAGACTAGTTGTGTTTGAAGCTAACTATAACCCACTCCGTCACACCGTTCCTGTCCTGACATGCCTTCGACCTTCCATTCCTCTATTCTTGCATCACTGATGTGTGCCTTCATCACTCCATCCCTGTATTCCTTCTTTGCTACATCCGTCTATCCATCTGTTCCTCATCACCATCCCTTAATCATTCAATGCCTCCTTTGTGGCATCGCTTCATAATTCAATCCATGTATACTCCATCCATTGATTCCTTTGTTGCTCTGTCCATTTATCCCTCCATTCCTCATCACCATCCTTTGAATCTACCATTCCTTTATCATTCCAACCCTCCCTTGTGCCACACCTTAACAATTCCCCTCACCCTCCATCCATGGATCCTGCCATTGCTCTATCCTTGTATTTCGTGTTCCATTCTTCTAACATGTTATCACTCCATCCTTGCATCTTTCCACTGCTTTGTCCCTGAAACCCTTCCTCCCACAATTCAATCTCTCCATCCTGCTCCCCTCTATCGGTTCATCCCTCCATCTTTGCATCTCTCTGTCACTTCCCATATCCCATTGCTCCATCCCTGTATCCCTCTGTTCACTGATCACTATATCTCTGCTCCCCTGCCTACATCCTGCAATCCCTCAACTGCTCCATCCCTGTATCCCTCTGTTCACTGATCACTCTATCTCTGCTCCCCTGCCTACATCCTGCAATCCCTCCATTGCTCCATCCCTGTATCCCTCTGTTCACTGATCACTCTATCTCTGCTCCCCTGCCTATATCCTGCAATCCCTCAATTGCTCCATCCCTGTATCCCTCTGTTCACTGATCACTCTATCTCTGCTCCCCTGCCTACATCCTGCAATCCCTCAATTGCTCCATCCATGTGTCCCTCTGTTCACTGATCACTCCATCTCTGCTCCCCTGCCTACATCCTGCAATCCCTCCATCCTTGATTGCTCCATCTTTGCATCCTTGTCTCCCTCCACTGCTACATCCCTGTATCTGTTCCTCTGTCTGTTGATTGCTCAAACCTTGCATCCTTTATCTTCACCCTCCCTCCATCCATCTATCATTCCATGTCTGTGTTCCTTCATTACACCATCCGCCACATTCCTGCATCCCTCTCTGCTTTCCCTCCTCAGAGTGCAGCAGCTTCCCCCCCCCAACCACGGTGATCCTGTTGATCCTACTGTGTTTCGAGGGACTCCTCTTCTTCATCTTCACCGCCGTCATGTTCGGTACCCAGGTTCACTCCATCTGCACCGACGAGACTGTGAGTTGCACCCTAATCCCTGACTGCTGATGATATCGCCTTCATGTCTGATGTTACATCCTGTCAAGTTACATGCCTTTTTTTGTTTCATTTTGTGGCTTTTGCACTGCAGAGTGATGAAATAAAACTCTGAGCTTGAGACACGCTGCTTTATTCAAGTATTTAAACACAACTTGGTCTTATTTTAAGAGTCACAGGTTTATTTTTTTAACCCTTACAGAAATTGAAAAGTAGAAAATTTCTAATTCAAATGATCATTTCAAGTATCATTCAGTTTGAGGAGTATGAGTACCATTACATTTACAGCATTTAGCATTACGTTTTCCCGATTTTAAATAGTAGCAATGAAAAAAAAACACTTGGACACTAGGCTCGTTCTTCATAAAGTTAGCAAGTTTATTTTAAATAAAATGCATTAGCTAGTTACATTAGTTAGCTTGGATGGAGTAGGGTTGCAGTGGAGACGTGGGTTTTGAATAGCACTTCTGTTGATTAGCAATCCTTTGATGTAGGGTTGGGACGATATATCGATTATAATATCAATATTGTGATAAATGATTACTCGGTACGCTTTTCTGGGATATCATTGGAATGGTGATGTATTAATAATTACAAATTAAATGGTACTGAATGGATGCTGTAGATTTGACGTAACTTTAAAAAAAAAAAAAAAAGACAATCATCTTTGGCTTTGTAGGCATTAAAGAAAAGCATCTTCAAACTCTAATGGATTTTTGTTTATTTTACTACGGTTTTGCAGACAGTTTGTTAGCTAAACTATATATCGTGATGTACATTGTGTATCACAACAAAAATCTCCTCAACTATCGTGATATGATATTTTTGTCATATCGCCCATCCCTACTTTGTTGTCATGACAGATAGCAGCTGATTTAGAACAATAATATACTGAGTAAGAGCTGTTATTTTCACTTACCTAGCATCATCTGTAGACCTTTTTTCTCACCTAGACAGAGTTTGCTGCCAGCTATTAACTCCTTGTGCTGACTTACGGTATTTGTTTTAGAGTTTTATCTCTATTGTAGGAAGATGCTGTAGTTCCTCTTCTTGATATTTTCCCAGAGCAGCCTGCTTTGATCATTAATCATGAAGTTAGATACCAAACTCCCCACTGAGTTTGAAGGCAGCTCAGATGGCCGTGTTTGTCTTGTTCGTAAAGCAGCTTGAGGCTAACTCTTATGTGTCCTTCATGGAGAACACACTGAGATCCATCAAAGTTTGAGAAACATATCAAAATTTGTAGTGCTGTCATTTTTAAGTATAATATCATGCTACTCCTGGTACATGGCTCCTGTTTTGTTACTGTGTTGTAGGGTATAGAGCAGCTGAAGAAAGAAGAGCGACGATGGGCCAAGAAGTCCAAGTGGATGAACCTGAAGGTGGTCTTTGGCCACCCGTTCTCTATAGCATGGCTTAATCCACTCGCCGTGCCCGAACACGGAAAATCGGACCTGTTCCAATACATCGTCTGACGTGGACTGTGTCCTAATCCTGTATAAGAAGTGCACTAAGATGGCCTTATTTTCGATTTTCATTTCATTTTTTTCCCATGGTGTGATTCAGGGCGTGTCCTAATCTTGTACAAGTGCATTTTTCTGTTTTTATTTTGTTTCTACTTAGATTATGTTCTCACACTGTATGGTGTGATTTATATATATATATATATCCTCTAATATAGATTCCCCCATATATAAAATGGATGGCGTGTTCTCGTAAGAACACTAACTAACTAGACGTTTTGGACAGAGCCAGTCTCATCCACCATTTCAAGATAAAATGAGGTCCAGTGAGTGAGGAAAAGGTTCACATTTCTCAGTACTGGAAACACTGCCTTAAATATATTACTTTTTTGTTTGTTTGTTATCACATAATATATTTTAAAATGGGATGTACCATCTCACTGGAATAGGGGTGATACTAGTCATACACTGACATACAGTTCACTTTTTTGTTCTTATTCATTGTTTTTTTTTCCTTTTAATGACTTTATCTTTAAATAACGTTTTATGCAAAAGTTGATTTAGTTTTTAACCAAACATTGATAAGGACCTTGCATAGTGTTTTGAAGAACATTTCCTCCACTCAAGGTTTATAAGAGAGGTTCAGATGTTTATAAAAGAGCTTCAGCATTTTCTCCTAAAATCAGGATTCAGTACACGTTACATAACAGACTAATAATTTTTCTCTTTATATCTTATCTTCTTCCCAATCTGAAGCTGCAGCTAATCCTATTAATAGATCTCAGGGTGGTCCAGTATACTGAACGTGAGATGGACGACCATTAGTATCTGAACTACTTAACAATCTTGACCCATAGGAACAAGGATGTGCCTGTGTGGATCAAAATCAAAACTTATTTTTTTCTTTTGCTTTTAATTATTCATTTGAGCTTCTAGAGTAATTTCACAGAATCAAACAATTTCATTAAGTCAGAAGCCAGCTAGTAAATAAGCGATACCTCCGTCTCTGCCAAAAACATTCATCTTGGTCACTGTACCACAGTGAAATGACTCTTCCAGAACATAGCCATGAGTCACGATAAAGACCAAGAAGTCTACAAACCTACAGTCTTGCCACTTTTTAGTCTAAACCTGAACCACAGCTGTAAAGAAGAGGGCGTCTTTACAGTGACATAGTGGATTTATTTGTAAACAAACACAAACTTAAGACCATTTATTTAAGTTATTTAAGATACCCTCCTGTCCGCAGATGGTCCACTATCATCACAGTGTTACTTGAGTCACTGGATGGAGGGGCGTTTACTTGATTTCAACTTCATTTGTTTGCAGTGATGGAAGAAGTTCCATGAATCAGATTGAGGGAAAACCTACTTCTGCCTCTTCAAAACCATTCTACCTAATGAATGGAGAAAAGGTTTTGTTTATTTTTTGTAAGCCTCATTTCCTCTTCTTTGGCCATTTGCCAGTTCTCAGAGCTCTCCTCTGTCACACAACACCTACCAACCAGGGTGGGTGAAGGCTAGCAAGTGCTTCCTCTGAGACACGATTTTGATCTGCTGCTCATCCTGAACACTTGAAAATGCAAATTGCCGTCTTTCACATGCATAAACAATCAATCGCAATGATGGCATCAGCACTCTTCTTTAGGGAAAAGTTTTTTTCTTAAGGGAAAACTCTTAACATGCCACCTTATTCTCAATTCCTGGCACACTTTTTAAAAATTTTCTTTTGTTGCATTTCTTTTTTTTTTGTTGATTTCTTTATTCAACGTCTCAACCCTATCTCAGACTCATTCTTCTCCCCTTATTGGTAAAGTGTGTCCTGGAGAGATGTACGCCAGTTTTGCGTATACTGCATGTTCAGCGAAGGTTCCCGCTGTCCTTAACTATAGTTTTTGGCATTTGGACCTTTTTGGCACAGATTCCAAACACCTATAAACACCTTAAATAAGATTGCTTACAATCAGACCACTTCTGGTGCACAACACACACTTTGGCCATAACCCAACTATGTGTGTCCTGGACTTATCTGCTATTTGGCAATAATTGTTAAACCTGCAAGAATCTTGAGGGATTCACCAGCTTCATTCCCCTGGCCTTGGCTTGGCTGTGTATGAAGTATAATATATCAAAAAGGTGATAAGCCATGGGCTGGAGATCTGGCAACCCCTTATATATGCATATTGGCCACTCTATTTGATTGACTGCACTCCATGATGTATTCACCTGCTGATGTAGGACCAGAAGAACGTGACAAAACTACAGCAGTTTTAATTTTCCCAGAGTGCAAATGTTGATCTCTGTTCAGTAAAGATACAGAACCAAAAGTTCAGGGGGTGGAGATGGACCTTGGACCTTGTCCAACTCCTCCTGTAAGCATAAGTTAAGACATTTATCCAGCCTGAAACACACTGAGATGTTTCTACCTGCTGAATCCAGGAGGAGCTGGATCAGATCCGACTCCACCCCAGGGACTTTTTGTTCTGCAGTGATGGGTAATTTTTAATTCAGTCTGTGCCTTTGGGTCTTGTGATTTGAGAAACGAAAAGGGGGTCTCTATAGTCAGTATTTTAATCCCCTTTTTTTGTCTTCTGGGTTTCATGGGTTTTGTTCCAGCTGCTTTCACTCCAATGTTCTATGGTAAATGCAATAAATTTGAATGTTCTTTATATTTAAATGTCACTTAAGGTTTCATTCTTCATGGCAGATTTGTACTAATATAACTGAGCAATAGCTTACACCACAGCGCTGTTGAAATCTGGATTCTGATTTTTAAGAAGGTGCTGATTAATTCTCTAGAACAGCAGCGCAATGATGTGGTGAGGTTTACTGTAAGGAGATGTTAATGTAAGATTTATTGAAGGAGTCTCCAGTGTCT
Source organism: Pangasius elongatus (assembly GCA_033441825.1). Classification (NCBI taxonomy): domain Eukaryota; kingdom Metazoa; phylum Chordata; class Actinopteri; order Siluriformes; family Pangasiidae; genus Pangasius; species Pangasius elongatus. Next base: position 691,346 of record JAKKZN010000009.1, on the reverse strand, counting down.
GCACTTTGTAACAGTCTGAAGTAAAGCTTTACATTTCCCGACATCTTCAGCAGGACAGAGGAGTTTACACTTCTTTATGGTTTCTCGGTAAAATGACAAGCTGCATTCTTTTTGTCTTATTAACTTCAAGAGAGCGAAAAAGGAGAAGCTGGTGAGGGAACAACTGTTTATAGCTGCTATGACGTAAGTGACAACAGGAACTAACTTGTTTTTAAGAGGCTCCACAATATTAAATGTAACTATAAACAGATATAAAGTAGAAGTATGTTCTTTATTAAATAGAAAATTGGAATTGCTGACAAATTGCTGTGGTATAAGAGGAATAAAACACTTCAGAATGTGCAGTTATAGGAAAAAAATCACCTTTGCGGTGGTAACAGTAATAGTTCATCACACCACTCTGTATATATGCTATTTAACTTATTTTTCTTTTCTTTTACAGCATCTTTCTCACACTCAGGAATGTTTGCCAGTACACTGTTTGTTTCTTTTTTATTCTTACATACACATATATTTACAGAAGAAGGTTAGTTCATCTTATACAGGCAATATGTGGCAAATAGGCATGTCCTGATAACACATTTTCACACTGAATTAAAACAATCAACTCCGCTTTTTAAACAGAGTTTCCTCTTGTAGCAAAGAGCAAGCTAAATTACATAGCTAGCAGGTTAAAGCTACATACAGTCTCCTCCAAAAGTATTGGAACAGTAAGACCAATTCTTTTGTTTTTGCTATACACTGAAGACATTTGGGTTTGAGATCCAAAGATGAATATGAGACAACAGATCAGAATTTCAGCTTTCATTTCCTGATATTTATATCTAGGTGTGTTAAACAATTTAGAACATGGTACCTTTTGTTTGAGCCCACCCATTTTTTTTCAAGTGATCAAAAATATTGGAACATGACAGGTGTTGCTTGTTGCCCAGGTGTGCCCTGTTAGCTTGATTGTTTAAACAATTACTAATTTTAGTAATTTTGGTTTGTGCCCTGGGTTTCACCTGTGATGACAGCATCTGTTGTTAAAAAGGGTAAACTAATATGAAGACCAGGAAGCTGTCTATTGGAGAAAAGTAAGCCATTTTGAAGCTTAGAAAAGAGGGAAAATCTATTAGAGCCACTGCAAATGCATTGGGCATAGCCAGTACAACAAATTGGAATGTCCTGAAAAAGAAAGAAACCAACTGGTGTACCAACAACCAGACATGGAACAGATCGGCCAAGGAATCCACAGCAGTTGATGACAAACATTGAGAGAGCTGTGAAGAAAAACCCAAAAACAACAGTCAGTGACATCAACAACAACCTCCACAGGGCAGACGTGAAGGTATCTCAATCCACCATTAGAAGAAGACTTCAGGTGCAGAAATATACAGGCCATACCACACGATACAAACCACTCATCAACAGTAAGAATCAGAAGGCCAGACTGGAATTCACAAAGAAATCAGAGATGGGCAACAAAAGTTCAGGAACCAAGATGAACCTCTACCAAAGTGATGGAAAGGCCGAAGTGTGGAGAAAGAAAGGATCTGCTCATGATCCAAAACATTAGCTCATGGGTCACATGGAGGTGGTATTATGGCTTGGGCTTGCATGGCTGCTTCTGGAACAAGACTCACTAATCTTTATTGATGATGGAACTCATGATGGTAGCAGCAGAATGAATTCAGAAGTCTACAGAAACATTGTCTGCCAGTTTACAGAGAAATGCATCCAATTTAATCAGGAGGAACTTCATCATGCAGCAAGATGATGAGCCAAAACACACTGGCAAGTCAACAAAGCACTTCATCAGGGGAAAAAGTGAAGGTATTAGACTGGCCAAGACAATCACCAGACCTTAAACCAGAAGAGGAGACTAAAGGGAGAAACCCCACCAGCTTGATGCAGTTATTGCAAGCAAGGGATATGCAACCAAATATTAAGTGTCACTTACTTTAAGACGTATGTGTTCTAAGCTGTTTAACATTCACATTTATGGCATATACCCTTATCCAGAGCGATTTACATTTATCTCATTTGTACAACAGAGCAGCTGAGGGTTAAGGGCCTAGCAGTGTCATCTTGGCG
>JAKKZN010000009.1:669286-680532 GCA_033441825.1 Pangasius elongatus | reverse complement strand
TTTAATTTGTTCTGTTGCCCTGTGTGTACTGATTGTATGTTTTGCACTCATGTCACACTGTCTTGTATTTGCACTTTGTGCTGTCCTGTGCATCGTTCTGCTCTGCTATGTGTCACCATGAAGAATAACTACTTCTTTCTAATATACAAGTACATATACCGTATATATGAAGAAATGATAATAAAATCTAATTTATCTCTTTAACCCCATCAAACTAGTTGGATTCTGTATTACATGCTTAAATGGGATTATTTGACAATATGTCAATGTTTAAATGTAAAATGATTGTAATGAGAAAGACTCAGACAGATGGTTAGGATCCGTGTACACAGGTTTAATAAACAACAGGGCAGCATTCCAGTAAATGTAAGTCACAAACAGTTCCAGGTCATACTCAGTAAGCAGGAACAGAAGCAGTACCAGAGGGCAAATCCAAATAACGTGGTCACACAGAATATCAAGGTGAAGGGACATGTTTTCAGGGCAAGGGCAGTTTGGGGGCAATCCAAGGCAGAAAGTCAGACCAACAGTTTCAGTCAGTTTAATTGGGACCATAGCTGACATGTTGCAGGGAAGACTTGAAGTTTTTAGTATTGAATGTTTACAACCCAGTGCTGTTTCTTGGTGCTTATTCTACATCAGTGTTTCATAATCATGAACCTGTAGAATAGAAGTAGTGGCTCAGTGGTAAAGGTTTTGAGCTACTGGTCAGAAGGCTGTGAATCCAAATGGGTGTTTCAGAGCTATTTTTGTGCCTGTCCCTTATGGACATCAGTATGATACTATATCTAAAAAACTAATACAAAAAGAGTTATGAAGATATTTTCTTTTTCATTTTGCAGTTTGTCAATCATTGGAAAATGATCATGATTTTTTTTTTTTTGATGATTAAATGGTGTTCATCCAATTAAATGCGTGTCTTACTCTACAGTAGCAGCTCGGAAACATGGTTCGTTGGTGTGTTTTCGGCTATGCGTCTTCCCACACACTATTCCCTTTTTCCAACCAGAATAAATGGTTGGAATTTGCACATTTGGAAGAGTGTGGAGTTTGTGCGAGTGATACTTTTTGGAGCAGTGTTTTCCTAACTTGGGAACATTGCTACACTGTCTGCGTTTCTCCATCAGTATATAAAATATTATTTTATCTAACACTCAGACACATCAGGTGCCTCTGGGTGAGGACCCTGCGGCTCTCCATCACCATCAGCACCACTGACATTTGACCCTAACTGAAACATGTATGACATAACTCCAAAAACACATGGCATCTTTTAGTCAAGAATATCATCCTGGTTAATGTGGACAGGCATGGATGAAGAGAAATCCTCCATAGCTGAAAAAAGGCTCTCGCTGAGCTCTTCACTGTTCTCCAAGTTTAGATAAATTCACTAAGTTACTGTCAAGTTTGTTTGGATTCAGATTAGTGGCTGTTGTGTAAATCAGTCAAGCCCTTCAGCATGCCATCACGCTGACCTCCTTGTATCCTGCCTCGATTGTAAGTCACTTTAGATAAAAGTGTCAGGCAGATGAAGCAATGCAAACGTTAAATGAGAACCTCTGCACTGCACATTCTGGTGTTTTCCCTGTTCCTAGCCTGAATGAGATTGAAATGGCTAAGTTAATGAAGGGAAACTCTGATGTATGTAAAGCTAGTCCTATGTAAAGCTAAGTACACAAATTTAATTCCACTGTTGTAGATTTCTATTGTTATACATTCAAATGCATTGTACTCTGTAAATGTGTATATAGTGTGTTTTTGTTTTATTTCTATATATTTAGTTCAGTTTAGTTATTTTCAGTTTACTTGCTAACTGCAACATCATTTGTATATCTCAAACTGCTGATAGTTGTGAGGGATGTCAAAGACCCACTTAAGCTGCTTAATCAGAAAAAAAAATGATTGCACACACAACATATACACACACATACACACAAAGCAGAGATAGGAGAAAATTAAGCTATTTCTTCCTATTTAATTGTAGCACTAAAATATATAATGTGTAGGAGTTGATAACTAATATTATTTCAAGCAACAAATATTGATTTATCTTTATATTAAATTATTCTTGATTACGCTGATAGCAAATATAGATGAAATGTTATTAGTATAAGGTTAACTCTGAAGAATAGTGTTGTTTCTACTTCATTAAATTCTGAAATTAGTGGAATCAGTGGAGATTCCTGTCTGCTTGTTTTCTTTCCAAGTGTAAATAGCACTTGTGTTGACACTTATCAGGTATTGAAGCAGATGCAGACGCAGCAGACACAGCTGCTGAAACCTATAAGGAAGAAAAATATGCTCCTTTGCTGCGTTGTTGCAGCAGAAACAAAAAATAAGCTCAAGTGCTTAGCCCCTAGAACAGGAGGAAAGTGCACTTTTATTACAGTGGAGCACCCAGGTCCGCCTTGTGTCCAGGCTCTGAAGTGTCAAGTTTCAAGTCAAGTGTTATATGAGATTGACAGCTGGATATTTACTGACCAGCTATGTGTGTGCTTTGGGGAACAGCATGAAACTCTTCCACTGTCTACAGACCAGTCAGCCCATTGGGTAAAGGAAGCAACTGAGTGAGCATGCATGGGCGTAGGTGCCTTCTATGCAAACTATGGGTGACTCTACAAGAGTTGTCACTTTAAACATTCTTGCCAAACAGTGGCATGGAGCTGACCATCTACCTTCACCAGATTTTATAAATGTTTCTTCATTGCTCGCCTTGTAATCTGTGTTGACACTAGAGTGATCCTCAGCCTCAATAAAAAAAAAAAGTCTCTACATTTTAAGTGCTTTTTGTTACTGCTTGATGGAATCTATCGGGGCATATTACAAATTACATATTATGGCTTATTCTAGTTTCAAATTCAACTTTGATGGATGGTTGATGGATATAGACAGAAGATGAATGGGGTTCTTTTATAGAGTATGCACATGGTGACAAATTCCTATTTGAGTTAGTCACCAGGTGACGAGTTCCTATTTGTACTTCACCAGATAATATACACATAATCTCCACTAGTTCCACTAGTGAGAAAACTCACACATAAATGCCTCAGCTGATGGAAGATTTACTGCTCTCTTCTTCTTCTTCTTCTTCTTATTCTTCTTCTTATTATTATTATATATTACTAAATATTTTTATTGGCATAGAAGTGAATCAAAAAAACATCTACTTTCTGTAGATGCTGGTGCTAAAGTAGTTCAAGGACTGGTGCTACTAGGTTTAGCCTCTGTAGGGAATGCCAATGCAGTGGATGGGGCTGATGGTGTTACAGATCTTGTGGTGTAAATTGCTGTAGTGGTATTAACTGTTGCAGTTTGTTTAACAGTAGTAGGAGATTCAGATACTGAAGTTACAGAGGTTACTGCTGATGGGGTACTTGTTTCAGCTTTAGTGATACTTCTAGTTGCTGTGGAGGTTCTTATATTAGAGGTTGTTGTAGTCATCACACCTGATGGAGTTGCTGTGGATGTGGTTGCTGTTTCCATAAAAGGCCATGTAGCACTAGTTGTTGTAAAAGGTGTTGAAGATGTTGTACTAATGCTTGTATCAGTGGTTAAAGTATTTGCATCAGTTGGCATGTGAGAACCAGATAGAAGCTCATTAAAACCCCAAAAGTGGTCAAAAGGTCCAGTAGTTAACTTACTTGCAGCTGCTGTTGTGGACCCTACTGGTGGTGTTAGAGAGCTTGTAGGAATTGCTTTACCAGTTGTTATAGTTTTAGCTGTTGCATTGTTCACAACAGAAGTAGTAGGGGATTCAGGTACTGAGGTTGTCTTTGTAGAAGTTGCAGCAAGTGTGGTTGAAACATCAGTATTTTTGCTGCTTGTTGTAAATACTGCAGAAGTTGTTGCATCAGTTGTTGCGTAAAGAGTAGTTGTAACTGCAGTTACTAATGTTGTCTTTAGAGAAGTTGCTGCTGATGTGGTTCTTGTTTTACTTTCACAGGTAAAAGCCTCAGTACTGGTGCTGCTTGATGGTGTAGGCAATGCAAAAGTTGTTGCATTTTTAGCTAGTATAGAAGTCCTTTCAGGCATAGACACAGTGACAGTGGATGCTGCTAGTGTGGTTGCTGATTCAGTGGTAATTGTTGCAGCTGCAGCTGTTGTTACTGGTGACATGGTAGGAATTACTGTAGCTGTTGTTGAATCTGCTGTTGTTGTTGCACCAAGATTAGTAGAAATGACAGGTCCTGAAATTGTCTTTGTAGAGGTTTCAGCTGATATGGTACTTGTTTCAGCTTTAGTGGTAGAAATCACAGTACTGGTGCTCTTTGTTGTTCTAGATGCTGTGGAGGTTCTTACATAAGTAGTTGTTGTAGTCATCACACCTGATGGAGTTCCTGTGGATGGGGTTGCTGTTTCCAAAATGGGCCATGGAACAGTAATTGTTGTAAAAGGTGCTGAAAATGTTGTACTAATGCTTCTGTCAGTAGTTAAAGTATTTGCAGCAGTTGTAGAACTTGTTGCACTGTAAGAACCAAATAGAAAATCATTAAAACCCCCAAAGTGCTCAAAAGGTCCAGTAGTTAACTTACTTGCAGCTGTTGTTGTGGACCCTACTGGTGGTGTTAGAGGGCTTGTAGGAATTGCTTTAGCAGTTATTATAGTTTTAGCTGTTGTGTTGTTCACAACAGAAATAGTAGGGTATTCAGTACTGAGGTTGTCTTTGTAGAGGTTGCAGCCAGTGTGGTTGAAACATCAGTATTTTTGCTGCTTGTTGTAAATACTGCAGAAGTTGTTGCATCACTTTTTGCACCAAGAGTAGTTGTAGCTGCAGTTTCTAAGGTTGCTGTTGATGTGGTTCTTGTTTTACTTTCATAGGTAGAAACCTCAGTACTTGTGCTACATGTTGGTATAGGCAATGCAGAATTTGTTGCATCAGTTTTTGCACCAAGAGTAGGAGTAGTTGCAGGTAGTGAAGTTGTCATTGCAGACGTTTTTGCTGATGTGGTCCTTGTTTCACTTTTTGCAATAGAAAATTTAGAATTTGTGATGCTTGTTGGTGTAAGTACTGTGGAGTTTGCTGCAACAGTTGTTGCATCAAAAGTAGCAAACATTGCAGCTAATGAGGTCATCCTTGGAGGAGTTGGTTCTACTGTGGTTATTGTTTCACTTTTAGTGGTAGAAAACTTAGTACTTGTGCTGCTTGTTGGTGTAGGTACGGTGGAGGTTATTTCATCATGTGTTGCACTAAGCGTACTAGCAGTTGCAGGTATTGAAGTCATCTTTGCAGATGTTGCTGCTGATGTGGTTATTGTTTCACTTTTAGTGGTAGAATCCTTAGTACTTGTGCTGCTTGTTGTTGTTGGTATTGTGGAGGTTGTTGTATCAGTTGTTGCACCAAGAGTAGTAAAACTTGCAACTACCGAGGTAGTCTTTGCAGCAGTTGCTTCTGCTGCAGTTATTGTTTCACTTTTAGTGGTAGAAACCTCAGTGGTTGTGTGGATTTTTGGTGTAGGTACTGTGCAGCTTGTTGTACTGAGAGTAGTAATACTTGCAAGAAGTGAGACTGCTGTTGCTGTAAGAACTGCAGAGGTTGTTGCACCAGTGGTTGCACCAAGAGTAGTAGTAGCTGCAGTTACTAAGGTTGTTTTTAGAGGAATTGTTGCAGATGTGGTTCTTGTTTCACTCACAGTGGTAGAAACCTCAGTACTTGTGCTGCTTCTTTTTGTAGCTACTGTGGAATGTTTTCCATGAAGAGTAGTAGAAGTTGCCGGGAGTGAAGTTATCTCTGCAGGAGTTACTATTGATGTGGTTCTTCTTTCACTTTCAATGTCAGAATTCTCAGTATTTGTGCAGCTTGTTGTAGGTACTGTGGTGGTTTTTGAGTCAGTAGTTGCACAAAGAGTAGTAGTAACAGGCAGTGAGCTTGACCCTGCAGGAGCTGCTAATGATGTGGTTCTTTTTTCACTTGTTGCACTAGAAATCTCTGTACTTGTGCAGCTTGTTGTAGGTACTGTGGTGGTTGTTGCATAGGTTGTTGCACCATGAGTAGTAGTATTTGGAGCTTGTGAGCTCGTCTCTGCAGGAGTTGTTGATGTAGGTTTTGTTTCATTTTCTGTGGTCGAAACCTCTGTATTCGTGATGCTGGCTGTTGTAGGTACTGTGGAAGTTGTTGCAACAGTTGTTACACCAAGAGTAGTAAAAGTTGCAGCTAGTGAGGAAGTTGCTTCTGCTATTGTTCTTGTTTCACTTACAGTGGTAGAAACCTCAGTGTCTGTGTGGCTTGTTGCTGTAGGTACTGTGGACATTGTTGCATTGTTTGTTGCACTTAGAGTAGTAATAGTTGCATGAGATGAGATTGCCTTTGTTGTAAGAACTGCAGAGGTTGTTGCATCAGTTGTTGCACAAACAGTAGTAGTAGCTGCAGTTACTGAGGTTGTTTTTAGAGGAATTGTTGCTGTTCTGCTTCTTGCTACACTCACAGTGGTAGAAGCCTCAGTACTTGTGCTGTTTCTTTTTGCAGGTACTATGGAAGTTGTTGCACAAAGAGTAGTAAACGTTGCAGGTAGTGAAGTCATCTCTGCAGTAGTTGCTAATGAAGTGGTTCTTGTTTCACTTTCAGCGGTAGAAATCTCAGCACTTGTGCAGCTTGTTGTAGGTACTGTGGTGGTTGTTGCATATGTTGTTGCACCAAAAGTAGTAGTATTTGGAGCTAGTGAGCTCATCTCTGCAGGAGTTGTTGGTGATGTAGGTCTTGTTTCATTTTCAGCAGTAGAAACCACTGTACTTGTAATGCTGGCTGTTGTAGGTACTGGGGAGTTTTTTGCAACAGCATTTACACCAAGAGTAGTAAAATTTGCAGCTAGTGAGTTCATCTTTGCAGGAGTTGCTTCTGCTGTGATTACTGTTTCACCTTTAGTGGTAGAAAACTCAGTACTTGTGCTGTTTGTTGGTGTAGGTACTGTGGGCATTGTTTCATCATTTGTTGCACTAATAGTAGTAGCAGTTGCAGGTATTAAGGTCATCTTTGTAGATGTTGCTGCTGATGTGGTTCTTGTTTCACTTTTAGCGGTAGAGACCTCTGTACTTGTGCTGCTGGCTGTTGTAGGTACTGGGGAAGTTGTTGCAACAGTTGTTGCACCAAAAGTAGTAAAAGTTGGAACTGCTGCAGTCATCTTTGCAGGAGTTGCTTCTGCTGTGGTTATTGATTTAATTTTAGTGGTAGAAACCTCAGTGCTTGTGTGGCTTGTTGTTGTAGGTACTGTGGAGGTTGTTGCATTGGGTTTTGCACTGATAGTAGCAATAGTTGCACAAAGTGAGATTGCCTTTGTTGTAAATACTGCAGAGGTTGTTGCACCAGTGGTTGCACCAAGAATAGTACTAGCTGCAGTTACTGAGGTTGTTTTTAGAGGAATTGTTGCTGATGTGGTTCTTGTTTCACTCACAGTGGTAGAAACCTCAGTATTTGTGCAGCTTGTTTTTGTAGCTTCTGTGGTGGTTGTTGATTCGGTTGTTGCACCAAGAGTAGTAGACGCAGGCAGTGAGCTCGATCCTGGAGGAGTTGCTAATGATGTGGTTCTTGTTTCACTTTCACTGGTAGAAATCTCTGTACTTGTGCAGCTTGTTACTGAATTGGTTGTTGCACCAAGAGTAGTAGAGCTTGACTCTGCAGGAATTGCTAATGATGTTCTTGTTTCCTTTTTAGTTGTAGAAACCTGAGTGCTTGTGCTGCTTGTTTTTGTTGGTAGTCTGGAGGTTGTTGAATCGTTTGTTGCACCAAGACTAGAAGTCACAGGTACTGAGGTCATCTCTGCAGGAGTTTCTAATGATGTGGTTTTTCCAGCATGGTCCTGTCAGGAAGTAAACATGAGTTAAGCGTAGCATCAGTCAGAGTTAATATCAATATCAATAAACAACAGTAAAAAAAATCTCTGGTAGTTTGTGTCCAAGTGCCATTCAGTAGACCAACAAACCCAAATGACAAAGGATTTTAGCTCAAAATGAAAGGATACCGTAGAACCCGGTGTGTATGTGTGCAGAGGAAGACTCCGGAGTCAGGTGGAATTTCAGCAGAGGTCCAGGCTCATGTTTATTTTTTCTCAAGCAAAAAGAAAAACCAACAGAAAAGGGGCCATTAGCTTGCGGCTTTCTCCCAATTCAAGTGTCAAGTTCATGCTCTGCAAATTCATGCTCGGAGCTGATTACCTGCCGGTTCAACCTGCCTGCTTTCCATCTACAGCTGACGCTCCACCACCCCCCCAATACCCCATAGCCCCACAGCCTGACTCAGGCCATGGAGCCTTCTGACCTGACCTGACTAATCAGTCCTAAATCCCCCTTCACCTGTGCCTCCCCTTCCACCACCTGGGACAAAGTGGCCCCCAGCCCTCTATCTGATGCATCAATCTGCAAAACAACAGGGACAGAAAAATCAGAAGAATGCAACAGCAGTTTCCCACACAAAACTGATTTCACTGGGCACTTGCACGGCTCCATCCACTGGACCGGATCTGGCACTCCCTTTTTATTGAGGTCAGTCAGCAGGCTGGTCCAATTCCATTCAATTTAGTTTTGTTTGTATAGCATTTGTTACAGTGGACATTGTCAGCAGCTTTATAGACATCCATATATAAAATTTTAATTTAAATTTATCCCTAATAAGCAGGCCAGAGGTGACAGTATATCTTGTATCAAACTGAAGTTATAAACCAATTAGTGATGGAGACTTCAGTGTAAACTGTTCTTAGCAATTGCTGTCTTAAAGCCAACCAAGAAAAAACATCCATAGCCATTTCAGGGTGTCTGTGTAGTACCATCCACAGTAAACCCATGGTGATCTGTATGCTATTCATGTAGGTCCGTCTTCAGCAGCTGTGAGTGATTTTCAGGTGAATGCGTCTCCAAGCAGAAATGGGTCCATTAGGATGGATCAGTCAGATCCGGAGGGCAGAAGGAGTCAGGATCACTGGGATCTCAGGAGTAACATGTGTAGCTTGACAGGGGGAGAGAGAGAGAGTGAGAGAGTACTATATAGTAATGGTTTAAAAAGATGTACACAGGGTGCAAGCAGGGAAGACTAGGCAAGACTAGACCTGCAAGACTAGCTGTGAGAGCATAACTAAAAGAGAGAGCCAGAAGCAAACACAGACATGAGGGCTCCTGGGACATAAAGCACCAGCCACTCCACTGTCAATAAACCTGAGTGAACGTTTGAGAGTGGGGGGGCGACAGCATCCAAACATCCCAGTTCACCACAACACTCTATGCCTGTGAACCCTCCAGACCTGCTCCTTTAACTAAGAAATGAACTAAATCACAAAAGGCTTGACTAAACAAATATGTTTTCAGCCTTTTCAGCTTTGTAAGAGAAAGTTCTACCCCCTGCTGTAGCCCTTGCTATAAGGCATTACAATAATCCAACCTAGAGGTAACAAAAGCATGAACTAGTTTTTCTGCATCGTGTAGTGACAACATATTTCTTATCTTAGCAATATTTCTGAGATGAAAGAAAGCTATCCTAGTGATATTATCTACATGAGCTTCAAATGAAAGAGTGGAGTCAATAATCACACCAAGGTCTTTTACTGCTGCATATGATGAAATCGAAAGGCCATCCAGAGTTATTATGTAATTGAATAGGGGCCAGCGCTAGCTCACAGCTTTTCCCCCATTCAGATTCTAAGGTCAAGTTCACGGTCTGTTTGTGTGTGTGTGTGTGTGTGTGTGTGTGTGTGTGTGTGTGTGTGTGTGTGTGTGTTACAAACACCGCCATCTATGCCACTCTCTCTCTGGCTACAGAAGTCACTGAAAGCAGAAACACATATTATGTGTTAGCTTATCAGTAATAAGGCACAGGTGAGAATCATCACGATGTTACCTGCTGGTTCAACCTGCCTCCTCTCCATCTTTAACTGTGTATAGCTGCAACACCACAGACCTAATGACAGCTAGCTCACTGTTAGTAGCATTAGCTTGTAGAGACCTTTGCTATCATTCACTAGCTACCTCGTTTTTAACCAAAACAACAGCTCCTATTTTACAACATAGTAAGTGTAATTTTCAAAAGTTAAACTTAATACAACATTGTGTAGATGAACAACCGGATCAGTGTATACACCAATCTACCTCTGAATCATGAAACAGCTGTTTGACATCAAAAAGAGTGGCGATTTAAATACAGTTGATGAGTCAGCTTCAGGTGCTTAGATTTGGATTTGATAATTCATTGTATGAATATTTATTCTTTTTTAGGTCAAAATTGTCAGCTCAAAACTGAAAGTGCCTTTTTGAGAGATTATATTAGTGGCATCCATAATAAATATAGTTAAGTAATGTTAAATATACTTATATATATATTATATATTTGTGTTAGAATAACATTGTGGGAAAACCATTATATCTATATTCCATAAGCCTAAATTGTGTTTAAGGTTCCTGCAAGTGCAATAGTGATTATTAATGTTATTTGATTTTGATACTAGTCTAATTACTATGCTTGCTATAATTATTGATGTTTTTGATATCGATGTTGATTATTTAGCTGCAAATCGAGTATTTTTCCGATTGTTAAAGCATTATGCTCAAATTTACACTCAGTACATGTAGATAGGAGACATGATTTTGCTAGTATAGCGAAATCATTATTTTGCTAATGATACATAATTAACTCTATTAAAGGGTTTTTCTGGTTGAAAAATTGTCTTAAAAGTGTATTATTACCTCCATTCTGCGGTTGTTCACAGTAATAACCAGGAAATCTTTAGTTCTCTCTTGTGTTAAACCAAGTTCTTGAGATGTATCCCTTTCTCCCAAGGAAGGTGTATCCAGCTCTGGAAAATGAAAGGAATAATACAATATATAAACATATCACATGGTGCCATGTAATTCCAAGCCACTGGATTATATTACATTACAGTATTAACAGTTTCACCCCATGAGTCGCTGGACGCTGCAGGTGAGACCTTGAAAAATGCTCCTCAAGACCTGTCCTAACATGATATCCATATACTGTAAATTATATACATGGGTTCAGAAAGTATTCAAACCCCTTTGGCTGTTAGTCTACACACAATAATCCATAATGATAAAGCAAAAACATGTTTTTAAAATTTTTTAATTTATTAAAAAACAAAAATGGAAATCTCTCATTTACACTTGACTTAACCGGTGTCCATCTGTAGCAAATTCAGTTCATTGGACATGATTTTGAAAGGTACACACTCATGTGTATCAGGTTCAAACATTCACCGTGCATATCAGACCAAAATCCAAACCATGAGTCCAAAGAACTCTCCATAGACTTCCTC
>JAKKZN010000009.1:648166-659655 GCA_033441825.1 Pangasius elongatus | reverse complement strand
CCTCTGTGACCATTGTACCTCAGTTTTGAGCTCAGCAGAAGGATCTTCCTGTTTGGTCTCACACTGGCCCACTTCCTCTTCCTGTCCTGCCTCAATCGGTGTGTTTTCTGACCCGGCTGACTTCCTGTCTTGTTTCTTCCCTGCGCTGATGCTCTTGAGGAAGCTCTCAGTGTGCTTGAAGGACACTTGTCTCTTCCTGAGTCGTCTCTGGAGCTCTTTATCCAGACTGTTCCGCACGGTTTCTTTAATATCGAGGCTTTTACGGAGCTCCTCGTTCACCAGGTTTTTGTAGTCGGGGCCTGTGTGAGCTTTAGCGAACCTGCAGGTGACTCCATACGGACATCTACACACACACACACACACACACACACACACACACACACACAGAGTAATCTGTTATATTTATGTATACTGTTCATGTATATACTTTTATCTTTGATGATGAAATGTCAGTCATGTGACGTGTTAACGTCGCACCTGCCGAAGGTGTCGTAAAGGTAACAGGCGTCTCCCAGATCCGCCGGTTTGGTGGACATGTAATCAGCCACGTCGTGGATGAACTTACACTTCTCACCATAGAAACACTTCCTCTCAGACTCCTGTGTGATGGAGGTTAAAAACACACATACACACACACCACAATTACATCAAACTGAATTCAACACGAAATATATTTTATTTTCACCAACTTCAGGACATTTTATATATTTTAAAATATGCTGATCCTTGAGGCTAACATTTTAATTCTGATTAAAAACCATCTGACTTTAATATGCCCTTATTTACCATATAGTAAATATTAAAAATAGTAATACTTTCTTTATTATTATATAAAATTTTGTATTAACAATAAATACAAAATATGAATTATTATTATTAAATATTTGTTGCATTTATTTACTATTTAAACATTTTTTAAATAAACATGAATAAAAATATACATAGTAAAATGTACATACTCCACCAGGAGAAATTTGTGTGTGTGTGTGTGTGTGAATACCTGTATGAGTGAGGGGCAGAGTCTGCGATCCTCATAGCTATGAGGTTTCAGGTGAGGTCTCGACTTGTTCTGGCCTCTCCGTTTCTTCTTCTCCTCCGTCTGCTCATCGCCGTCCACTTTCCGTTTCTTCGTCTCCGGTTCTCCGCTCGGTTCCTCCGTTCCGTCTGCAGGAGCTTCAGCTGATGCTTTTTCATCCTCGGCTTTCTCACTCTTCAATCCATCAGCCAGGAACTCGTAAAACTTCTCCTTGTTTGTGACGTACCTGCACATTTAGAAAGTCAGAGAGTAAAACTGATCACTGATGGACAGCAAAACATGACAATGTGCCAAGTAAGGAATAAAACACTTAGGAGGTGCCATTAAAGGAAATTAATCAACACCAGGCTTGTGTAATGCGGCCCGACATGAAGCAGAGTGACTTATCACCCTGAAGTTGATTATTTTCCTAGAACATCACGTGCCCAAGTGCTTTATTCCTCTTAGACCACAGGCTAATGATGTTGCTAACGATTACAATGTTTTATTAAAAAAAAAAGAAAAAAAAGAAGACACTTCATACATTTTATCTGTTTATAATTAGTTATAATAAGTTATAGTATTGTGAAATATCTGCAAAAGTTTCTTAATTTCTGTTCTCTCTTACATTATAGCAGCTATAAACACTCGTTCCCTCACCAGCCTCTTTTTGTTTCTCTTGAAGTTAATAAGGCAAAAAAATTGAGAAACTCCTCTGTCCTGAAAATCTCAAGTTACAGTTTTACCTCTGACTGTTCCTGTGAATGAGCTGTTACTATCAGAACGAGTGCATTAATATAAACCTCTGATCTGCAGCTGCTCTACTGTCAGAGCTGCTGTTATAGAGAATTAATCAACACCTTCTAACCAATCACAATGCAGAATGTGATGATCTTACTGTATCTTCAGAGCTGCTTCTCCTTTGTCTGCGGTCTGCAATGTGCTGGTCTCTGCACTGTTCACATCACCACCCTCCATCCTACAACAACATCAACATCATCATCATCATCACCATCCCCAACACCATCACCACCCTCCATCCTACAACATCATCACCACCATCACCAACACCATTATCATCACCACCACCATCACCACCCTCCATCCTACAACATCATCATCACCAACAACACCACCATCACCAACCTCCATCCTACAACATCACCAACACCATCATTAACCTCCATCCTACAAAATCACCAACACCATTATCATCATCACCACCCTCCATCCTACAACATCATAATCATCATCAACACCATCATCATCAGCTTCATCACCACCACCACCACCCTACATCATCATCACCACCACCACCACCACCACCCTCCATTCTACAACATCATCATCACCAACACCACCACCACCATGACCATTATCATCACGACCATCACCACCCTCCATCCTACAACAACAACATCATCAACATCATCATCACGATCATCACCACCACAGTAAACAATAAAAAGTCTGAGCAATGTAATTAAACAAGTTCTGTAAACAATCTGGGTAATAAATGCACAGCTACTTGTTGTAAAATCCTATTTAGCCATAACATAACTATAATCGGAATGTATTCTATATACTTTATTTAGTTATTTAGTAAAATTAATGTAAATAAGCCCTATGACATGGCCATTAAACACACCATTTAATAAAAGTTCCGCTAATAAACCTTAAAGCTGCTGCTTTTGATCCACAGTTAAAGTTAAAGCTCGGATAAATATTAAAATCCTCGCACATTCATGCATTTATTTACTTCGTATATAATCACACTGACACACATTTCGCTATAAACTCACCCGCAGAAGCGTGACAGGGTAGCGGTGCAACACCGAATAGCGTCCGGCTTCCAAACAAAGCTCCCGCATTTTAGTTCCGACCCGGCTAATAAAATATTTATTATTATTTTATGCTAAATTAATATATCATATGTAATTTTGATATATGTATATAGAGACACACATTATTGTTTACATAACATTATGTATATTATTATTCATCAGCCCAAAAAGTAAAATAAGTAAATTGGCTATTGGCTTCAGTATGTTGCTAATTTGTTTATTATTCTTGGCAAATTTATATGCAAGAATCCTCTAATGTCATTTTGTTTGTGTTATATTATAATTCTTATGTCTAAGATGGGCACCAAAAAAATCTTTAAAATGTTAAAAATAACTTTCAGTGAACATAAATAATAAATTAATATTATACTGTTTATTTATTTATTACTATATATTATACTATTATAAATATTATTATATACATAATATAAATAAATAAATAAATAAAACATTCATTTAAATGTCTGGCTTTTGGTTGTTTATTTTATTATTCATTTATTTTAGTTTGTTGTTGTTCTGTAGTTGTTTATACAATTTCATGTAAGTTGCTTGTACAACCCAGTAAGACTTCAGAGAAACATATATATAATTTGTTTTTTAAATTGTAAATCTCAAATTGAAAAACTTGATCATAAATCATGTAAAAAATCAGACGATGAAACTCATAACTTCACTGCTCAAGCGACGAGGAAACTGTTGCTTAGCAACAGCAAGAAACACAAGTACGCTAAGCATAAGCTAGCTACAGAGGCTAAAGATTTAACTAGGCAGTCTTTTTGTATCTTTTATACAGACATTGTAAAGACAAAGTGAGACTGGAAATGAGACAGAAACATCCAGAACACTGACATTTACCTCAGATGTGGCGTTAAATTCCTGAGAAAAATTTTTGTCTGGCTAAAATTCAACTTAGCATCAACTGCTAACACTAGCTCATGGACTCTTAGTCATAAACACGGTGTTCATATCTGAACGTGATATAGCTTATAAATCCGCATCACTTTATACCTTCATATTACATTTTTCTGTCAAATAGATGTAGATGGAATAGTTACCACAGAGACTAATAAATTAATACTTAAAAAAAATAATTGCAAAACAATTTTGGCTTAAAATTTGTCTTGTTTTACTTTCATTATTGGCTCAGTACCTGGTATTTCTGCTTCTTTAACACCACAGATACACTATATTTATAAATATAATTTACATAAGAAATTGTGGTATATACATAGATTTTTCTGATAAATAGGGCTAACGAGCTAGCATTAGCCACCAGGTGATAATTAAACCTCCAGGCAAAAGTCATTTGCATTTCAGTGTAATTGTACAGTATGTACACAACAGAGTGACAAAATGGCGGTCCAGTAACTAGGGATGCAACGATACCAGATTTTTAAGACCGAGTATGAGTACCGAT
This sequence comes from Pangasius elongatus, assembly GCA_033441825.1. Taxonomy (NCBI): domain Eukaryota; kingdom Metazoa; phylum Chordata; class Actinopteri; order Siluriformes; family Pangasiidae; genus Pangasius; species Pangasius elongatus. The sequence goes on along the minus strand of JAKKZN010000009.1, from coordinate 655,379 downwards.
ACTTTCGCTGTAGTACTCATCGATACCTTTGGTATTTTTTTAGTTGCATAGCATTACAGTGAGACAGATGATTTGATTTGCTTGTTTACCCGACTGTTGTTTATACAACAATTTCACTGTCAATTTAAACATCAATTTTAGGACAATTTGTGAACACAAAATGGAGCACAAAAGACTCCATTTTAACTCACTTTAGCTGTAATACTGTTAAACAAAAGCTCAAACAATTTCTCAGAAAAAANAGAAAAAAAATCTAAAAATAATAATAAAAATAATAACAGCTACAATAATAATAACAACAACCAAAACCTGGAACCAAAGCCGAGAGTGTTGCAACAGCAATCCTGCACCTGGAATTCAGCTAACAAGCACATTCCACAGATTAATTATTTGAAGATGTGGTTCCTAGAGTGTAGAGTAAATTTTGATAATCAGAGTATGATTGGACTAACCCTAAGTCCAATCATGAGGTAAAATATGTAGAAATAAGAAGTGATTTAGTACATTTAACTCATGAAGGGAGTGACTTAATTTTATAAGAATATTCTAAGAATATTTCTGTGTGAGAATACTTCTGTATGCGAATCAAGAAACCTAAAACAAACTGGTGAGACCTTGCTTGTGGGCTTGCTCTCTCCTCATGGGAAGGTGCTCTTTCTCTACCAGAGTACCTAAAGTGCATTGGTGTGATGTATGTTAACTTTATAATTTAAAAAAAAACTGAGCTCATGCCACAGTTAAAACTAACGCAGAGGGACAAGGAAATACTTGTGGCGAGAGGTCAGGGATGTGATTTCCAGGAAAAATGAGAAAACTCCACCCAATGAGATCAGTGTTTTAGAATTGTATAAAAGCATGAGCCACGACTATGTAAATCAGATGATCTAGACTTTGTCTCGGCTTTGTCGGTTGTTTCAATAAAGTCTGATTTTTGGCATCCAGAACCCTTTGACTTTGGTTAGATATTTTTCTTTATTCTGAACTGAGGAGTTTTGCCAAGACAAAACCTAGATGTTTGTGCACTAGGAATCCTTTAAAAACATATGTGGTAAGTTCTTTTTGGTAAACAGCAGCATCTCTGCATGCTGGGCTGTAAGTCTGTTTCTTGTTTCTTTAAGATTGTGTGACAGAGCTGAACAACCTTTCGCTTTCCACACTACTGCATGGAGTTGAAAGATATCTTCGTGACTAGAATTGGAAATCGTTTGTAGTTAACTGATCAGTACTGAAGCAGTGTGTTCTCCTCAGTGTATGTTTCCAGCTGTACTACATCAGCTGCTGGAACACTGCTCAGCGATACAGATGCATGCTCATCTGCGAGTTCATCAAGCATGCTACCCAGACTGCTGCTATCCTTTCAGTAGGCAGTTCCTCCTGCTCCTTGAGCCTGGCTGCATCTCCAGCAGACATTTTCCGTAGCTCCAGCATCACCATTTCTTTGTCCTCCTTGGCACTGCTGGTGTTTGAGAAGAACCTATCCTTCTATCTACAACATGAAACACATTAGCTGAGGATATGCACACTAGGCTTTATGTCAAATTAATTTTTAGTAAATAACGATTACCTAATAGTAAGAATTAAGAGGGAATTTAGTGACATCCATATTTATATCAGTAAATTATCAATAATACAGTAATAAAGTATAACAATAATAATAATAAAAATAATAATAATAAACAATCATAAAAAATGCACATTCCTCCATTTTAGTGTTATAATGAATCACAATACACACATTATACTCTTAGTTACCCTGGATTTGGTACAGTTGCGATGCACTTCTACACAACAGCAAGCAAAGTGGACTTCATTGATTTTATTCCGTGGTTCTCGTCTTTTTCTTTTGACAGTAATCTCTGTAAAACTGTGACAGCAGGAATTACATCTGAGGCCAACGCATTTAACCAATTTCCCCCTCGGATTAATAAAGTTGTTTGAATCTTGAATCTGAAGAGCTCACCTGTCGAGTCAATTCTTCAAATGGAGCTTAGACGGATAGCGTCTATTCCAGCAGATCCCAGTGGTTAACATATTCCATGGACACGTTTCTACTCAATTAGAGATCACAGCATGTAGAATGTGCTATTCCAATGGGTTTGCACGCCTTGTTGCAGTCTTTTAATAAAATAACTAGGTTGGTTAATAGGTTGGTTTAACTGTAGCTGAATGTTCTCTAAGCAGGAGTATGCTAACGCGGAATGTTTAAAGTGGATGGTAAAAAACTATTTTGCTTCCGACCACCACAGTATCAGCAACCCACTGTCACAACCAGCTGGAGAGTGTGAGGAACACTCAAAAGGTTTGGCAGTCCAGCATCATCAGTCCCCTTTATCATATTTTTGACATTATCACGGAGCACAACATGGACAGAACTTTTTGGAATGGCCCAAGTTTCAAGCATTTCCTCAAATACGCGAAACTACTTTGCTTGCAGAGACAGTGGACACACAACTAGTCCAAATATCACTAGTAAAGCTGGCTGCTGTTACGCCATGTAACAAGTTCATGATATGCTTTTTCACAAAGTCGTGCATCTCTGTGACGCGATAACAACTGGGAATGTCGTACCTGGGCTCCAAAACATGAAGAAAGCGTCGAAATCCCACGTTATTAACGACTGACAGTGGTTGGTCATCAAGAACAATATATTGAGTGGGTGTCTTTGTTATTTTCACTGCTCTGGGGTTATCTGCTGTCATTTTTCTTGCAGTGCTAATGTTCGTTGCGTGCAGCAGCTAGCGGTAAATTCGCTGTGCTCGCGTTCATGTTTAGTCTTTAAATGTTTTATCAAGTTTCTTGTTTGCTGTGCTTTGATCTGAGTCGATCATCTTGAAGTACCTCCAATCTACTGACATATTTGGACAGCGCAATGAACACTGTACGTACACTACGCTGTGTGGCATGAGTACCAGTTCATGAGCACTGTATCGGTTCATTTGATGCATCCCTAATAATAACCCATTGTTTTAAATGTATATGAACACAGTACAGTGTGCTCTGATTGGCTGAGAGCAGTAGGCATGACGACACATATCACGTGAATTTATAGTCTGTTTCAGGTATATACAACACCACAATTATCATATTTAATTTATTAATGGATGACACATCATGCTGTTTATCCATTTATAGTTACATTTATAATCAATCGTCTGCGACACAAGTTAGTTCCTGTTCTCACTTACGTTATAGCAGCTATAAACATTCGTTCCCTCACCAGCCTCTCTTTTTCTCTCTCTTAAAGTTCATAAGATAAAAAAAAACAAAACACAGCACAGTTATGTCCCGTTATGAGGTCTGGGGTGCAGTCGGTGTTCCAGCTTATCCCAAAGGTGTTCAGTGGGGTTGAGGTCAGGGCTCTGTGCAGGACACTCGAGTTCTTACACTCCAACCTTCACACACCATGTCTTCATGGAGCTTGCTTTGTGCACAGGGGTATCGTCATGCTGGAACAGGTTTGGACCTCTTAGTTCCAGTGAAGGGAAAATTGCAACGCTACAACAAACAGAGACATTTTAGACACTTTGTGGTAACAGTTTGACAAATGGGTTTGATGGTCAGGTGTCCTGTTTGATGGCAGGGGGATTTTAGGTCAATTCCAAGCTGGTTAAAATGATAGCCCCTTAGTAAACCTGCCATTTAGCACAACTGCATGCTAGCAAACCAGCAAACCTGAATAGCACTTTGGCACATTACAAAAACATGTACTAGACACAGTAGCCATTTAGCAACGTGATGTAATTTGTCCAGGAAGTATGAGAATCTCAGACAAAATCACTTCATGATTGTGTTCATGTTTTAAAAAAAAATCCCACAAGCTACCCACTTCAACTCAAGCGCACACTGATGAGACATTGGAATAGACATAGGACAGGTGCATACATGTAGGTACTACACACTTCATCGTACATATATATAAGTTTGATTTTGTGTGACCCTCTTGCTGAAGAATCTTCTCCCCCGACATTTGACGGCCTCTCACACTCCAAGTTCTTGCAGTTTCTCCATTTTACATTTGAAACGCTTGCTGCTCAAATCCAAGATGCTGATTCCATTCACCTTAAAGTCATAACCAATTTGGTGCAGATCTTGCAGCCGCTGTTTAAGGGTGGCGACGCTGTAATCCAACACTTTAGGCTTCTCTATGATGCGTCTGATGTCGATCCCACCTTCAATCAGGCAGTCCAGCTTCTGGTTCAGCGTGTCTGAGGAGACAAAGAGTATGGGAGCATAGTTCAGGATGAGCTCCCTCGCCTGCACCTGGCTGCAGCCCAGAGATTTTAGCTTCAGCTGCAGGTTTCTGAAGTTTGTCTTCATATTTTCGTGCGACAGGTCGAGGATTTTGGCACCGTGGCTCTGCAGAAGCTTGAGCGCCTCCTCATCACTGAGCTCCAGTGCACTCAAGAGGAATTCGATGTTGGACCTGACACGCTTCGTGCTCCGGATCAGGATGTACACGTTTCTGGAAATGACAGTGCGGGCAAACTTCTCACTGTCAGTACCTCCAAGGCTCATGCACACATTTTCCAAGAGCTCCACCATTGTCCGGTTCAGTGCCAAGCTGTTGGAGAAGATCCTCGGTGCCATGGTTAGGAGACGGTGCAGATCTTTAGGCTTTATCCCCAATGAACTTAGGTAATGTATATTTTTCTCCAGATTGCCATTATCACTTGAGCGGAAGAATGACTCTGGAGAACGGTTTAGGATCTTAACAACCTCGGCATCGCTGTTGAAGATACTGCGCCACAGACGCCAGCGTTCTTCTAGGTGTTCCTCGGATCTCGTTATGGCACGTGGAAAACGGGAAATTATGCTAGCGATTATATCCAGGCTCGCGCCTTTCTGTTCAAGGAAATCGATCAATCCTTGCTCGTTTGTTTGGATTTTACGGAAAACACCAGGTTGACGGCGCTGCGCCATCTGTACATCCACGCCGAGCACACTGAGGTTCTCCAACAAAGACTTGTTCTCGGAACCAGAACCATGGGATGAAGAGTCTGTTTTATCACCACTGAAGTCTGTTTTTGTTTCATTATAGTCTGGTTTTGTTGTGCTGAAACATTTCAACACAGTAACTGATTGTGATATCCGGCTCCCGTGTGGCCTGAGCAAAAACAGAATCTGCCGCAAAGCCATTTTTCATCACACTGTGACTCTGCAACTCTGAAAAGAAGAAAATAATGTAAATGTGCTGTCAGCTACTGTTATGAAGTAAAAGATTCACCAACATGTAAACACTGTGATATCACACCTATGATATCATGAAACCTAAGGTCACATGACTATAGCTGGAGTCAGAAGGCATGAATCGGTACGTAAGTTCATGATAAATGGGGCACCCGATGCTCATCGTACTCACAGGGTGATATTATAGCAAACTATCAAGGGAATGTGTAGAATATTAGTTGTTGGACAAAACTACAAAATGGCTGAACCTAAATAGTTAAGTGCATGGCTGGAATGTAGTTTCACATGAAGTGCTGTTAAAGCATAAATTCACATGTAGCAAGGTTTGAATGCAGTTTTGTGGGAAGCAAAAATGGAAGCATAGTTGGACGCAGTTTTGTGTCATAGAAAGTGTATTTAGAGTATAATTTTGTAGTTAGCGTAGTTTGGTAGGAAGCACAGCAGGAGTGTAGTTTGGTAGGAAGTGTAGCTGGAGCGTAATTTGGTAGGAACTGTAGCTGGAGCGCAGTTTGGTAGGAAATGTAGCTTGGTAGAAAGTGTAGCTGGAGCATAGTTTGGTAGGAAGTGTAGCTGGAGAGTAGTTTGGTAGGAAGAGTAGGTGGGGTGTAGTTTGGTAGAAAGAGTAGCTGGAAAATAGTTTGGTAGGAAGTGTAGCTGGAGTGTAGTTTGGTAGGAAGTGTAGCTGGAGTGTAGTTTGGTAGGAAGTGTAGCTGGAGTGTAGCTTGGTAGGAAGAGTAGTTTGGTAGGAAGTGTAGCTGGAGCGTAGTTTGGTAGGAAGTGTAGCTGGAGCGTAGTTTGGTAGGAAGTGTAGCTGGAGTGTAGTTTGGTGAGAAGTGTAGTTTGGTAGGAAGTGTAGCTGGAGTGTAGTTTGGTAGGAAGTATAGCTGGAGCGTAGTTTGGTAGGAAGTGTAGCTTGGTAGGAAGTGTAGCTGGAGAGTAGTTTGGTAGGAAGAGTGGCTGGAGCGTAGTTTGGTAGCATGTGTAGCTGGAGCGTAGTTTGGTATGAAGTGTGGCTGGAGCGTAGTTTGTTAGGAATAGTAGCTGGAGCGTAGTTTGGTAAGAAGTGTAGCTGGAGTGTAGTTTGTTAGGAAGTGTAGCTGGAGCGCAGTTTGGTAGGAAGTGTAGCTGGAGTGTAGTTTGGTAGGAAGTGTAGCTGGAGTGTAGATGGAGCATAGTTTGAAGACCTAATTACTAAATTTTGATAATTAACTAAACTCATAACTGATTCATAGAATCGTTTCTGTAAACATGCTGTTGTCCATGAAGCCCAATGTTTACTTTCACTTGTGATACACATTTCTGTGGATGTGATTATTATATTATTATAATTATAAGGAATGTGTGTACATCTTCTGCGATTTAAATTATTTATAAATTGTTTTAGTGGTGATAAACATCCATGTCTGACGACAACCAACTTCAAACACTGACACAAAATTAAAGCTTCTATAAAAACCTTCAGGACTCACCACAGATCACCTCAGGCGACCGGCTACATCCCAAATCACGCCCTATGCCATAAGTAGTGCACTAGGTAAAGTGTGGAATGTGAACTAACACACCCTATGTAGTGCACCTATATAGGCAGCGGAGAGCTGTTTGTAGCGTAGCAACTCGCTCATTAGCCAGCTGCTAACTGGCACAAATCTGACAAAACACGAACAAGGTTAACAATTTAAATTCATAAAAACTGTACAAAAGTTTGTTTTATTGTAGTGCGGTTTAAGGAAAACGTTCATTAGGGACATTTCTTTTGAATCCAACTCAGCATGAAGCTAGCTAATAACCTTCTAAACATGTAGTCACTTAACAAGCTAAGCTAACGCGCCGGTTACTATGGCTCAATCCTAAACGACAAGATACTCCCTATTCACGCGCACTACAGAGTACATACAAAATGACGTATATGTAGCCTGCATTACGTAGAGCACTTCAGACTGCGTTTGGGATGCAGCCTGCAGTCTTCTTCTTATATCCTCTTTCTCAGTGTTTATTGAGTCTCATAGCGCCCTCTGGAGTTTGGGAC
>JAKKZN010000009.1:494285-511021 GCA_033441825.1 Pangasius elongatus | reverse complement strand
ATCAGCCTCATTATAAAGGGATCTTCTTTTCTCTGGGACCTGCAGCATACTGTTCAGCTGAGTAATAAAGGATTCATATTTCAGTGCATCTGTACTGCTTATACAGGAAGCCAAGCATCTCTCAGTTAGCAGGATTTGTCCTAATGAGACAAGCGGTCATTAAAATTAAACACGTCCAATGGTTCCCATCAATCCCGGGCCATAAAGCCTGGATTGTGTGTGTGTGTGTGTGTGTGTGTGTGTGTGTGTGTGTGTGTGTGTGTGTGTGTGTGTGTGCCTTTTCATCTCCTCCAGCGACGAGCTGTCCTGACAAACTACATGACACACACACACACTTCCTCCTCTCCCCCGTCGAGCCTCGTCCTGGTCTTAATTTTTATGCCCTTAATTTTATGGGTGGTCATCGGCTGAGCTGGACACAGGTCGCTTTAATGGGAGCGGACATAAAACTGTGGGCTCGTTTGAAATTAATATACGGTGTAAATCATCTTTTAGTTTTTTTTTTTTTTTTTTTGCAGTTTGTCCTCACTGTTGGAGCTTTTTTTTTAACTCCAGCTTTTTACTGTTTGTTTTTGTGATGATTTTTTTCACTCGTCTGTGAAACGTAATCGTAAATGTATAACAGTTCCGGTGCGATCGTACCTGGAGAAACTGATAAATTCACTGATTCCAATTCAGAGAAGAAAGAAAGGAAGAAAAAGAAACACACTCGGATTTCCTCTTTCTAGCAACATAAAGGAATATTTTTTTCAGTTTGTCCTTGCTTTTGGAGCGAATCTAAAACGTGTACAGAATGTTAAATCGATAAATACAATTAAATTTATTGATTCAAATTCAAAGATGGCGATCGAATGCAAAGAAGAAATACTAGAAGACAAAGAAACGCGCTTGATTTTCCCAGTTCTAGCAACGTAAATCCACTTTTAGTTTATTTTTCCTTCAGTTCCTCACTCTTGGAAGTTTTTGTACCTGGGGTTTTTATGGTTTGTTTTTGTGAAACAGAGCTATAAATGTAAACTGAGTCTGTTGTCAAATAATCACATTTGTTCTTTTATTTCAGAGACGAAATCTTCTGCTTTGCCACAGATTCGTGGATGGTGATTGAAACAGAGCGCCACTCGGCTCCTTCTTTCGCGTCCCTAACGAGGCGTTGACAGCCATGTCGTGCTGATCGGAGACTCGACAGCCTCAGGTCAGAGCTCGCCATCTTCAACCTTAACCTTTCCATCCCTCCATCTAACGTCTAACATCTACAGAAAGGTGAGAAAAGAGTAGAGATCCTGGCATGAAGAGGCCAGCGAAGCTCCACGTCTCAGATCGGCTGTGTCATATCCACTGTGCCGCTCGTTCAGTGTGATGAGACAGAGCCGAGGGCCTCGGCGTCACCTCGGCCACTACACCCGCTGTCAGACCCTATTCACTGCACTTCTGTTAACATACACGACATGTCTGAGATGCCTTCCTAGGCTTCTGTATCATACGCGGTGTCCTACAGAGGGTGCTCCTGATTTGGACAATCCTCCAGAGAGATAAAAAAGGAAGAATAACGTTTGGGTTTCAGCAGGGAGTCGAGCAGCGGGTGATTTTCCTGCTCACACACTCATGAGCTCCTCGTAAACTCTTATTTACGACTTTGTAATTTCACATTTACGTGTCTGGAACGCCGTATTTACGACTCGACACAAGTTTGAGCACTTCAGTAGCTAATCACACACACACACACACACACACACACACACACACACACACACACACACGCACAGCTCTGGGTGCTGTGGCTGCTGCTTTGGAGGTTTGTTTGTGAAGAGAAACGTGTTTGTGAAACGATTCTGTTCAATGTATCTTTGTTTTTCTGTTACTGTAGTGATACCTGCATGTGCCTTTCCTCCATTACTCACCTGAAGAGTACCTTTTACACCTTTATAATAATAATAATAATAATAATAATAATAAAAACTCAAGGTCACTTTGCAATTTAGAAACACAAAAAAAAGAAACACAGAAACTATTTGAAACTGTCTGGTTTTCAGAGCTTAAAAATGCCGTTTCCGTGATCGGATTTCAGTGGCATGGCCGATCTCAGTCTCACAACGCCGCCAGACGCCCTGCAACACGAATCCACAGAGTCGCAGAGCTGCAGCAAGCGGCACACAGAGCGAGCACAGACACGAGGCTGTACACAAGGCTGCGCAGAGCCCTGAGACGGCTCAGGAGGATTACACCAAACAGCACAAACTGCCAGGTAGAGGAACAGAGCAGAGCGAACTTCCCTGCCGACGGTGAAAACAACAGACACGCCGTCGATCTACGGCCTGCGGACGCTAGTCACACACGGAGGACCGTAGCCAGGGAAATCTGCCACTCGAGCTTGGGTCAGGAACAAGCAGTGCACAAATACGACAAAATACAGACACCAAAACAGACATCAAACACACTTAATGTGAAATAAGAAAGAAATAAAGAAGAGGCAGCAAAAACACACACACAGCAGAGTCTGCACTGGAAAGAGAAAAAGCAGCTCTGCTAGTCGTTTCGCAGTTCATGACGTTGCTCCAGATTTTAACAGCAGACTACACTGCTGTGAGTTAGCGCCCAAAAATACACCACTACACCACTCTCTCACTACAAACAACAGATGAGCCCATCGACATGCGAAACTGAAATGATTGACAGCTGCGCAGGTGTTTTCAAATCTCTGATATTAACTGACCCCCTGGAAGCCCCGCCCCTTTCCTCTCATCTCACATAATATTTCTCTGGTCTCATTTTTTCCTTCAGCTTGAAAGATGCGTTGATGTGCGTCGTCACTTTCAGTCACGGCAAATGGACAATGATTTGAGATCATTAAAATAAAATAAAATCTGTGTGTGTGTGTGTGTGTGTGTGTGTGTGTGTGTGNGTTAGACATGTAGATTATCACATATGTTTATAAGGTTCTGTCTGAGTTAGGAATGATTAGGAGATAATACCTTGCATACTGTGCTGCACATTTTAAAAGCCGTAGCTAATAAAGTTAAAGGAAGGTGTTGCGTTTTGTGTTGCACTTACACAATGTTTTTGCTGTAAGTAGTTTATTGCAGCGTTTGTCTAAAGCTTTGAAAAAACAAAACAAAACAGAATTTACGACTTCTGACTCAGAAAAAACAAAGAATACCCCCTCAACTCGGAAATCCTACTCGGGATGATCTCCTCAACTCTGAGTTCAGCGAGTGATGTCACATCAACATGGCCGCTCACAGCACCAGCAGTGAACACAGCAGCACTTCTTACTTTTAGATAAGTTATGGACCTTTTCACTGAGAAAACCAGTAAGGACGTTACTGCACAGGTCCGTTCCCAAAACACATCCAGCTGAGGCACTTTTCACTGTAAATCTGTCCGAACAAAATGACTAGCTNGTACTTTACAAAATGACTAGCTCGTACTTTACAAAATGACTAGCTCGTACTTTACAAACCTCCCGAGAAGCAAACAAACAAGCGTTATACAGAAATGAACAATGACTGATTGGGATTACCGCATGCTTTAAGCCAGTGGTTCAGAGTTTAACCTGAAAATAGAGAGAAGAAAACGTTCTGTGTATTCATGTCAAAAATGTCATTAAAACGTGAATTTATTTATTTATTTTAAAACTATTTATTTATATGAACTATATACTGTATATGTGTACCTGTGTGAGTAGCATTACTATATATATATATATATATAAAACACAACAACACAACAACACGGTCCTCGTTTTCACTTTTTTACATCCGGTCCATAAACCAACCTACCAGACGCGTGAATTACACTTCTTCACTATTGTTCTGAACGCTGTTTACCGCTAACCGGAAACGTCCTTGGAACAGTGACATCATTTCCTGTGCTCATGAATATGTGTTTAAAATGATCTATACTGATGAACACGGAGGCGTCCGTAACTCTGCGACTTCTTCCTGAATGTACGGAGGGTGAAACTGACGTAGCTCTGAGCTCTGAGGGAAGCTAGAGGCGGTGTAAGAGTGGATCAGGAACACGTGCGGTGTGAAACGGTGAAGAAGCGTAAGGTAATGATGAGGTTTTCACCCTGATGCCCAGAGCGTAAAACAATGAATTACGCACAGAGACATTTCTCCACTCTTACTGTGTTTGAGATTTTCAGTAGAGCCGTGTCTCCGTCCCCACTGACACTATAAAAGCCTCGGATTTAACGCCGTTTAAAACTGTCTCACTCTCCCCATCTCATGTCTCACATGTCTCACTCTCCCCGTCTCACTCCTCACTCTCCCCATCTCACTCTCCCCGTCTCAGTTTCACATGCCTCACCTCCCCATCTCACTCTCACATGTCTCACTCTCCCCATGTCACTCTCCCCATGTCACTCTCCCCGTCTCAGTCTCACATGTCTCACTCTCCCCGTCTCACTCTCCCTGTCTCAGTCTCACATGTCTCACCCTCCCCATCTCACTCTCCCCATCTCAGTCTCACATGTCTCACCTCCCCATCTCACTCTCACATGCCTCACTCTCCCCATCTCACTCTCCCCGTCTCACATGTCTCACTCTCCCCGTTTCACACCTCACTCTCCCCATCTCACTCTCCCCATCTGTCTCACATGTCTCACCCTCCTCATCTCACTCTCACATGCCTCACTCTCCCCATGTCACTCTCCCCATCTCACTCTCCCCGTCTCACATGTCTCACTCTCCCCGTCTCACGCCTCACTCTCCCCATGCCACTCTCCCCATCTCACTCTCCCCGTCTCACATGTCTCACTCTCCCCGCCTCACGCCTCACTCTCCCCATCTCACTCTCTCCGTCTCAGTCTCACATGTCTCACCCTCTCCATCTCACTCTCACATGCCTCACTCTCCCCATCTCACTCTCCCCATCTCACATGTCTCACTCTACCCATCTCATGCCTCACTCTCCCCATCTCACTCTCCCCGTCTCACATGTCCCACTCTCACATGTCTCACTCTCCCTGTCTCATGCCTCACTCTCCCCATCTCACTCTCAAATGTCTCACTCTCCCCATCTCACTCTCAAATGTCTCACTCTCCCCATCTCATGTCTCACTCTCCCCATCTCACTCTACCTGTCTCACCCTCCCCATCTCACTCTCACGTCTCACTCTCCCCATCTCACGCCTCACTCTCCACATCTCACTCTTCATGTCTCACTTTCCCCGTCTCACATGTCTCACCCTCCCCATCTCACATGTCTCACCCTCACATGTCTCACCCTCCCCATCTCACATGTCTCACCCTCACGTTTCACCCTCCCCATCTCACATATTTCACCTTCCCCATCTCACTCTCACATGTCTCACCCTCCTTGTATCACTATCAAATGTCTCACTCTCCCTTGTCTTACAGTCTCACATGTCTCACGTCTCACTCTCCACCCTGTCTCACATGTCCCACTCTCCCTATCTCGCTGTCTTACATGTCTCACTCTCCCTGTCTTGCTGTCTCACATGTCTCTCTCCCCTGTCTTACAGTCTCACATGTCTCACGTCTCACTCTCCACCCTGTCTCACGTCTCACTCTCCCTATCTCGCTGTCTCACATGTCTCACTGTCTCACTCACTACCCTGTCTCACATGTCTCACTGTCTCACTCTCCCCCTGTCTCACGTGTCTCACTGTCTCACTCTCCCCCTGTCTTACGTGTCTCACTCTCCCCCTGTCTCACGTGTCTCGCTCTCCCCCTGCCTCACATGTCTCACTCTCCCTATCTCGCTGTCTCACATGTCTCGCTCTCCCCCTGTCTCACATGTCTCACTCTCCCTATCTCACTGTCTCACATGTCTCACTCTCCCTTGTCTCACATGTCTCACTGTCTCACTCACTACCCTGTCTCACATGTCTCACTGTCTCACTCACTACCCTGTCTCACATGTCTCACTGTCTCACTCTCCCCCTGTCTCCCATGTCTCACTCTCCCCCTGTCTCACATGTCTCACTCCCCCCCTGTCTCACATGTCTCACTCTCCCTCATGTTTCCACTGTGTGTAAAAGCACACTATTGATTTCCAGAAGTCTCACCCTGGACGTCTCTGGAGGTAAATCTCCCTACAGAGAGACAGACAGAGAGGAAAGGAGAGATTCGCTCTACCCTTACGGAGGAGTCACACAAATTATCACACGACTCACATGTCAAATTTACACACGTCTTGTTTTTTGACAACTTTACGTTACGTTATTTTTAATTTTTATTTTTACACACAATTCATTTATTGTCACGTGAGTTTACTTCAGTTCATGTGTGAAATCTCAGGACATAACATGAAATGCCTGGACACGGGATCACATATTACTCACGTGAACTGTATTATTATTATTATTATTATTATTATTATTATTATTATCATTATTATTATTATTATTATTATCATTATTATTATTATCATTATTATTATTATCATGGACTGTATGCACTATGTAGACAGACAGATAGAGAGATAGAGATACAGACAGATAGAGAGAAAGACAGACAGACAGATAGAGAGATAGAGAGACAGATAGAGAGAGACAGAATCTCAACATGAAGTGGCTAATTAACGGGGACAGAGGTGTGTCGAGGGGCCGCTCGCGCGCGTCTTGACCGGAGACGAGAACAGATTTTTTATTCCTTCTTCCGGCTGACAGCCAATCAGCCTCCAGCAGCGCGGGGACCTCCCATCTCTCTCTCTCTCTCTCTCTCTCTCTCTCTCTCCCATCTCTCTCTCTCTCTCTCCCATCCCTCTCTCCCTCCCTCTCTCTCTCCCGCTCTCTAACTCTAACTCTCTCTCTTTCACAGATTTTTAGCCCCCTTTTCCCCAAATTCTTCACACATCCGCACCGTCGCTCACATCACACACACACACACACACACACACACACACACACACACACACACACACACACCACATAGCGCGCGCGCACGCACACACACGTAGCGCCCAGAGCTAGTAAACTTGGCACGCGTCTCATAACATTTATAACAATTATTATTATTATTATTATTATTATTATTATTGTTGTTGTTGTTGTTGTTGTTGTTATTATTATTATTGTCAGCAGTAGTATGCCAGCAGTAATGTGGTTATTTAGTCATGCGTAATACGTTACAGGTTACTTAAATGACGCATGCACGTGCACGCGCTCATGCACGCGCGCTTCAGGTTAGTGAGGAAATCATCTCTCACTCTCTCTCTCTCTCTCTGATGATCTCACACTCCAAAAAACATGACAAGGCACCTGGGACCCGGATGTGTCAGGTGAGAACCGGTGTGCGAGAGAGACAGAGAAAGGCAGACAGAGAGAGAGAGAGAGAGAGAGAGAGAGAGAGAGAGAGAGAGAGAGAGAGAGAGAGGAAAAGGAAGAATCTGCATGAATGTTCAGTTTATGTAATGCGTCCTTATGCTTATTTTTTTTTTAATTGTTATTTTCTTTTTTTCGTTCACCTACTTCACGAGGGAACATCCGGGAAAATTTCCTCTTCATCATCATCATCATCATCATCATCATCAACACCCCCTAATATAATGAGCAGTAGTTAGGGTATTCAGTATTGGCTTAAGTCACCTATCTAGTGCACTTTGTCTCCAGTGCCGTGCCATTAGTGCACTAGAAAGGGTATGAAATAATCACACCCTCCCTCTTTAGTGCATTCCTCTCCAAGTCTTTCAGATCATAAACTTATGTGTAAATTAGTGCACTTCACAGGGTATGAAATAATGTCTCACACATCCTATGCAGTGCACTTCGCCTGCAGAATTGAGTCACTTCGTATTTATGAGATGAATTCTCTTTGTATTAGTGCACTAGATAGAGTATGAAGTAATGGAGGTTCTCGATTAGTGCACTAATGTAAAGAATGGGACGCTAAATCTAATCCCATGGTGATGAAGAGCACCATAAGGTAGCACCATGAAGAGGTGACATAATCCAATATTTAATACACTATCTAGGGCACTTTATCACCCTAACAGAGGAAAACTGAATCCTGCTTCGTATTGGATGTGAAAGCGCACTACACAGGGTGCAAGTGTCATTTATTTCATACTCTATCTAGTGCACTGATATAAAGGGTAGAGAGCTAAATGGAGATAGAGTGCGCTAAATAAATAGACCTAATACAGCCTTCCTGCGCGCACTGAAGAGGGTCCAACACAACACCTACCCTCTCATACCTAACACCAGCTTCATCATCAGCTTCATCATCATCAGCTTCATCATCACCATCAGCTTCATCATCATCATCATCATCATCATCATCATCATCAGCAGTAGCAGCTTCATCATCATCATCATCATCATCAGCTTCATCA
Organism: Pangasius elongatus; assembly: GCA_033441825.1. Lineage (NCBI taxonomy): Eukaryota > Metazoa > Chordata > Actinopteri > Siluriformes > Pangasiidae > Pangasius > Pangasius elongatus. The sequence continues at coordinate 502,723 of JAKKZN010000009.1, read as the reverse complement.
TCATCATCATCAGCAGCAGCAGCTTCATCACCATCATCATCATCAGCTTCATCATCATCAGCTTCATCATCACCATCAGCTTCATCATCATCATCAGCAGCAGCAGCTTCATCATCATCATCATCAGCAGCAGCAGCTTCATCACCATCATCATCATCACCACCATCATCATCAGCTTTATCATCATCATCACCATCATCATCAGCTTCATCATCATCATCACCATCATCACCATCATCACCATCATCATCAGCTTCATCATCATCAGCAGCTTCATCATCATCATCATCAGCTTCATCATCATCATCATAACCTTCTTCTTCTTCTTCTTCTTCTTCTTCTTCTTCTTCTTCACACAGATACATCCGGGGAATTTCCTCTATCACTCCCCTGATTATTATTATGATTATTCTGATTATTATTATTATTTTTAGCGCCTGATTATCGAGCGCGCGCCCGAGTCTCACCTCTCAGCGTCCTCTCCTGGCATCTGTTCACTTCATAAATGATCTATTAATAAATTCATTATCTCATCTTCACCCTGAAGTAAAGGCGCCGCTGTGGGAACAGAAAATACACAAAGCCACCCGAGAGACGATTATTATTATTATTATTATTATTATTATTATTATTATTATTATTATTATTATCTCGTGTTGTCTCTGTTACTTCGGAGTAAATTATACACCAAATAAATGAATAAATAAGAATACATATGTATGCAGAATAAAAGCTTTTGGATATAAATCTGTATATTACACACATTTAAAAGCTTTTCTAAATTTTTTAAATAAAGTAAAAATCTCTCAACATTTCCGGTGAAGACCATTTTAACGCAACATTAATTTTAGTGTTTAAACAAAAGCGCTGCCTCATTTCAGATCACAAACATAAACATAAACATAAATATAAATATAAACATAAATATAAACATATATACAATGCACATGCACATGCGACGACTCCTCTCTCCGTCCGCGAGCACCGCTGATCTCCTCCTCCTGCTCCTGCTCCTGCTCCATGATTTTATTTTATTTATTCATTTATTTACTTTCATTTGTAATGATGTTCAACAGCGTCTCATATCATATAGACATTATTTTAACAATCAGAGCATTACTGATGAGTAATTATGTTTTAAATGATAAATAATCACATTTAATCGCGAGTCCGGTTGATTATAATATCTTTTTTATTTATTTATTTATTTATTTATTTACTTATTTATTTAATTTTGTGTGTGTTTTTGGACGCGGTGTAAACGAAAGGGAAACACCTGAAGGATCTCTCTGTGTGTGTGTGTGTGTGTGTGTGTAGGAGGTAGGAGGAGGGACCATGACGATGCACCGTGCGCACGTGCTGAAGAAGGACCCGAAGCTTTCTTAATGTCGCCGGACCCGTTTTGTTTGTTTGTGTGTGTGTGTGTGTGTGTGTGTGTGTGTGAGAGAGAGAGACAGAGAGAGGAGTTTAAAGCAGTCATAATGAAAACAAAATAAAACCCGCACAAAAATCCACAAAAAAAACCTCTGAAACACTGCACCGAGAGAAGCTCGCGCGCGGAGCACGGGCTTAATCACCGGAGTCGCTTTGCGGTGTTGAACCCGAGGTGTGTGTTTTACTGCTCTCTCTGTTTATTGCGGTGTGTGTGTGTGTGGTTAATTGGTTGTTGTGTGCATGCTCCATTTGTGTGTGTCAGAGAATCGACTTGATTAAAATAAATAAAAAAAAAAAAATAAGAAGAAGAAGGAAAGAAGAAGAAGCAGAAATCTCTCTCATCTCATGTGTGTGTGATATGAAAGAGTGTGTGAGAGTGAGTACTTTAATTAAACACACACACACACTCTCTATCTCTCTTTTAAAAAGAGCTCTTCTATAGCTATTATTTTTAAAGTGTTATTTTTCAGCACGCGCGCCTGAACTCTTTATTGCTCGTGGTAATTAAAAAAAAAATCATGCATTTATAGTTTGCGCTCGTGCGTGTGTTTAAAATTGTGTGATTAAATTCAAATGAAACTCTGAACTGATTTAATGAGTCTGCTCAGAGTCAGTAAAAGGCAGCACGAGGTGAAGCTCCGCCTTTTTGAAAGTGTGTGTCTGTGTGGGGTGTGTGTGTGTGTGGGGTGGTATAAATCCCTCTGCACCCTCAGATCAGAGACAAATCGGAGGAGCTTCATAAAGTAGAAAAACACATCCATCTTGAAGGCGCGCGCTCCCGCTGTGTGACTTTACATTTTATTTTATTTTATTTATTTTGCATCATTCATTTTATTTGTTTTGTTTTGTTTCGTGTGTGTGTGTTTTAAACGAGTATGCAGTTGGAGAGTCTGCTGCCCAGCTTACCCAAGACTTTCTACACGCTCTCATCATCATCATCATCTTCATCATCATCTTCATCGTCCGACAGCACGAGCCCGGGATCCACGCACACGCACGCGAGCAGCGCACACAGCTTCCCCGAGGCGGAGCGGACCGAGCACGGGCCTGAACCGGGTAAGAAGTACCGATCCGCCATGATGATGAGCAGCAGCACGAGCGGCAGCACCGGAACCACCACGGCCACCGGAGCAGAGCGCGAGGGAGACGAGTTCTCCACCGGAAGTAAGAGCAGGAAGAGTTCTCCGGTGATTGGAGGAGGAGGAGGAGCAGCAGCAGAGGAGGATGAAGAACTCGTGACCCGGCGCTACGGTATGGAGGAGCTCGGTACCGAGCGCTATTTCATCTCGCCGAGCTCGGACGCGAGCGCGTGCTCGTTGTTTCCGTACGGCGCGCAGGGCGGCTCGGTGTACGGCGGCGCGGGCGCGCGCTACTCCTCACCTTACTCCTCCGCCGCCTCGGTGCTCGCGCCTCCGCCCCCGCCACCTCCACCGCCTCCGCCGCCTCCACCGGGCGCCGTGTGCAGCTCACGCGCTCAGCTCGCGCCTCCAACCGCCGCCGCTTATCAGTTCGGACAGGGGCCCGCGTGCCTGTACCCGTCATACCACCCCGGGCTCGCGGTGGGCAGGGCTCAGGTGTACCTGTGCAACCGCGCGCTCTGGCTCAAGTTCCACCGCCATCAGACCGAGATGATCATCACCAAGCAGGGCAGGTGCGGGACACACACACACACACACACACACACACACACCTGTTCGTCTGCAATCTGTTCAATAATGTGACATGATATCATCACTTTGAAAGTGGCTCGCGCACTGACACGCGATTTTAATTTACCGACATTATTATTATTATTATTATTATTATTATTATTATTATTATTATAAATAAAGCTGAGTATAGCTGGCGGCTGAAGCAACATTCAGTTACTAATTAATTCATTACATTTAATTCATTAAATCAGGAAACTTTTCTTTTTTTTTTAAAGAAAATAACGCAAAGAATCAGGAACAGCTCGCGTGCGTGTTTTAATCAGAGTTTAAAATGTGCAAAATGTTCGACTTTTAAATAAAAAAAAATAAACAAATGCATTAAATAAATAAAAACAATAAAAACCTGATCGTTTTTTTTCCTAAACGAAACAGAAAGGTTCTCACACACACATGCATCATGAAAGCAAACATTTATCGAAGTGTGTGTGTGTGAGAGAGAAATGGGCTAACGCGCATGCGCAGAAGCAGATCAGAGTGAATTCAGATTTGAATCACCGAAGAAAACATTTACACCGAAAAAGTGTCGAAATAAAATAAACTTTTCTTTTTCTTTCTTTCTTTCTTTCTTTCTTTATGCCGCTGCAGTGTGTGTGTGTGATTTCATTTTGTGCATCACGTTAAACAGAAATAATGAAGTTTATTTTCTTTTTATTTTCTTTGGCGTTTCTAAAAAAACACGAACATGTCGGACTCGTTACGCTGCGCGCGCTCACGGCTTCATTTCATTTGCATTTTAAGTGCGCGAGCGCGTTTTAGTGCGAGTGAATAATGAGATAAAGTGGATGATGATGAGGATGAGGATGATGGTGATGATGATGGTGTTGCTGGTTGTAGTGTCGTGTCGCAGCTGCAGCCGTTAATCCGCCGATATCATCACTGAACATCAGGAATATAAACTTCAGATTAATTGGATTTATTCTTTATTATTTTTCTCTCTTTTAAAAACTATCTGTGCAGAAATCCATCCCTGTGTTTCTGCTCCACAGTCAGCAGCTCACCTTCTTTCTTTCTCTTTCTAATTAACTCTTCATTCCGATTTAAAGGCACCAAGAATTTATTCGCCTTAATTAATGAATTAATGAATTTGGTTAATTAATGTTTTATGATGTTTTGGTTTAAATAAACTGCAGAAGATTGATGAACTTTCCCGAGACAGAGTTTATTTATTTAATGAGCTGAAGCTGAGAAATGATTTCATCTTTCCTCCTTTTCACCCAGGAGCGAAATGTCACATAATAATAATAATAATAATAATAATAATAATAATAATAATAATAATAATAATGCGTTTTTTATTAATTTGATAATTTCCACGTGTTTAATGTGTTGTAATATAAGTGTAGTTTTTATCATTTATAGTTATTCCTGTAGTAGTGCTTTTAAAATTATGCTTTTTAAATTAAATAGAAATAATCAGTTATTTATTTGTTTGTTTGTTTATTTATTTTTTAACTCTATACATTTAAAGTGTATTTGTTTTTATTATTTTGAAATTAATTCTAAACTAATGTGTTTTGTTTACGTGCATTTAAAACCAAATGAGTTGTAGTTCGGTGTAAATATAAATAAATACACACGCATTAAATGCACATGATCAATTAGAAGCTGTTTATTTTTTGTTTATGTATATTTATTTAAATTGTTATTTGTGCGCATGCGCGTGCTTCCTTCTTTGCGCTTCATCTGTATATTTGTTTATTTGAATGATTTTGTTTAAATTGTTGTAGTGTGTGTGTGTTTTTTTCGTCTCGTGCACGAGGATCCGTTTCCGTTCCTGAGAGTTTGACGTTAATGAGACACGTTTTACACTCCGTGTGTGTTTGTCTCGCGCTGTTTCCGAGCCCCGAACTTCACGCGTTAAGTAACAGTGTGTGTGTGTGTGTGTGATTTGATTGATTGATCTTTTTATTCTTGTCTCGTGCATCCGCGGTTCAATCCCTTTTTTTTTTTTTTTTTAATAAAAGTAATTGCGGTGTTGTGTCTCGCGCAGGCGCATGTTCCCGTTCCTGAGCTTCAACATCGCGGGGCTGAACGTGAGCGCGCACTACAACGTGTTCGTGGAGGTCGTGCTCGCGGACCCGAACCACTGGCGCTTCCAGGGCGGGAAATGGGTCACGTGCGGGAAAGCGGACAACAACATGCAAGGTGAGGAAGAGGAGGAGGAGGAGGAGGAGGAGGACTGGAGGAACGCGCGAGCTCGAGCGGTGTTATTTCCGCTCTCACGCAGCCGCGCGCGCCGCGCTGTAACGTCACTTACAGGATATAAACTGCTGAAATGTGACTGGAGCTTAAAGTAGTTTACAAAAAATAATAACACGCATTTATTTTTGTAAGGGGAAAAAATATAGTGAAACACTAATTTATAATTATAGATTGAAGAAATGAGTGCAGAGTGAAATAGTCAGAGTGCACGCTGTCTCTCTCTCTCTCTCTCTCTCTCTCTCTCTCTCTGTCTCTCTCTGCAGTACAAAAATTAAAGGATAAAAAGCAACAGATAACAGCGACAGTGTGGAAAGTTGTGCAGGACATCAGTATTAATATCAGCAGTAACACTGAAGCTCCTAGTTTTAGATCCACTCAGACCCTCAGGAGTGAAGGCTCTAAATTATAGCGTGTGCATTTCCAATAATAATAATAATAATAATAATAATAATAATAATAATAATAATACAGGGCTGATGATGATGATGATGATGATGATGATGGTTAAGTGACGCTGAGGAGTGCGGTGTGAAGAGCAGGACAGGGCTGTAATAATTTCACACACAGTTAGTGCGGAACGAGAGCGCGGTGTTGGAGCGGCCGGAGACGTGGGAGGCTTCAGTGCACTTTCACTGCAGGGGAGAAGGAACTACACACACACAGGGATTAAAATAAAATATAAAACCTTAACACCTGTATAAGATGGTAACTCGGGTTAATCATAAGGGTGTGTGAAAAGTGACCCTCGTGACCTTTTCACCAAAAGGGTGAAACATTTTTATTTATTTATTTATGTATTGAATCAGTCTGTGTTTTGTGCAGATATTTTAGCTTTATAGTTAGTTTTTATGAATGTGCATTAGCAAAAGTCCATTTGGAAGAAAGCACACTTGCAGGAAGTTTTAAAATTTAAGTGAAGATTTTCTATACGATATATAATTATTGTTAACTGTTATATAAAGTCACTAGCACCTGGAGTGGGACCGTGAAGCGTACACCTTTTCTACCTTTTTACATTTTAAAAAAAATTGTAATAATAATAATAAAAAATACAAAACAACAAAAAAATCGTAACAATGTCAATATTCCCAAACCGAAACGCAGCGTGCTTTTATTCATTTATCACAAATGTTTTATTTAATGTAAGCGGTGCTGAAAGTGCTCGAGGAAAATCATTTCGATTCAAGAGCTTCATCCATGAAAAGTGTGAGAGCTCCTTCTGTAAAAGATCATTAAGGATGCAGATTAGAGCCCTTCTCGTCCCCGAGTGTGTACTGTGTACGATCAGATATACGTAGAGGGATTAATATATATATATATTGTATTAGATAAAATACTGACTTTTAATTTTTAAGCTTCCAGATAAACCCAGGCTTTTCTTTTCATTTCATTTCATTCACATTGATCATAAATTCAGTAGCAGCTGAAAGTGAGAAAGTGTGTGTGCAGACCGTGTGTGTGTGTGTGTGTGTGTGTGTGTTTCGAAATGAGCAGATTTCCTGCTGCTTCACGTGTCTGACTTTTATTTTCTAAATATATATTGATGAATCTTCTTCTGAACAAAGCATATAGTTTTGTTTAATTACTTTAGTTTTGTTATTTGGGAACCGATCAGCGAGGCTGGAGCAGGAGGTGCTGTTCCGCAGGGATGCTCCGCTCTCCTCGTCAGGACCTCTCAGGGGTTTATAGATTTATTTATGTTTATTTATATATGAGGGGAAGGTGAGGATCGTGAGGCCCTGAATAATTTGTTTAATTTGTATGATTTGTGTTTATTACAGGAAATAAGATGTACGTGCACCCGGAATCGCCGAACACAGGAGCGCACTGGATGAGGCAAGAGATTTCGTTCAGCAAGCTGAAACTGACCAACAACAAGGGCGCAAACAACAACAACACCCAGGTACACACACACACACACACACACACACACACACACACACACACACACACACACAGAGGAACTTGTGGGGATTGAGTGCTTCCGTTAACGCAGTAATGTGTCAGGATAAACCATGAGGTCCTCCTGTACCTGTGGTTGTTTTACGGTCACATTTTCTCACACACACACACACACACACACACACACACACACACACACATCCTGATTTTAGCAAAACTGTGAGGACCAGCACGTCCTTACTGCCCTTACAGTAATGTTGAAGAATGTCCCTTGAGGTAGTAAGGTTTACATTCACTTATTTTACAGTCATGTTTTATCTCAAACGTACACACACACACACACACACACACACACACACACACACACACACACACACACAGGTATTGATGAACTTTACCTAATTGGTCCTCATGCCTACATGCATTTATTTTACAGTTGCCTTCAATCTTAAACACGCAAATACACACACACACACACACACACATCCTGGTTAACGTCTGGGGACCGTGTGTGCTCATAAACAGAACTAAAAACACACAGGAATACATACACACACACACACACACACACACACATCCTGGTACTACTGAGCCCAGAGACTGGAGTGTCCCTGTAAGCACAGTAACATGACCGAATAAACCGTGAGGTCCTCGGGGCTGCATGTGTTTATTTAACGGAGTGTCCTCATGAACGCAGTAATACACAGTTACACAACGACACATGCGTTTTTGTTATTAGTGAATTTCAGTAACGGTGTAAAAAAAACGCAGTAAAAAAAAAAACACAATATACACACATCTTGGTATTTGTGAGGATCCTTGAAATCACCGCACACACACACACACACACACACACACACACACACACATATATATATATACAAGATACAAGCAGTTACACTGTACATTTGAAACTCTTACTCTAATTCCTTATAAATAAGGAGTAAACCATCAGCACTGTAGAGAACGTGCTGTACGGTGGCTGTAAACTGCGCTGTAAGGTGGAGCGTGATGTATTACGAGTATGATCTGTAAGGTGGAGCGTGATGCATTACAAGTATGATCTGTGAGGTGGAGCGTGATGTACTACGAGTATGATCTGTGAGGTGGAGAGAGAGAATGGAGACGGTGGCAGCAGTCGAGCGACAACTGAGGCACTGAGCATCAGACTGTAAAAATAAAGTGCAA
>JAKKZN010000009.1:480942-494185 GCA_033441825.1 Pangasius elongatus | reverse complement strand
GTTACACTGTACATTTGAAACTCTTACTCTAATTCCTTATAAATAAGGAGTAAACCATCAGCACTGTAGAGAACGTGGTGTACGGTGGCTGTAAACTGCGCTGTAAGGTGGAGCGTGATGCATTACGAGTATGATCTGTAAGGTGGAGCGTGATGCATTACGAGTATGATCTGTGAGGTGGGGAGAGAGAATGGAGACGGTGGCAGCAGTCGAGCGACAACTGAGGCACTGAGCATCAGACTGTAAAAATAAAGTGCAATTATAGACCAGTGGTACAAGACGTGCAAGAGGCCGCGGTACACTGTGCGATTACTGCAAAGTTCGGTAGCAGCAGGAGTGTGTGTGTGTGTGTGTGTGTGTGTGTGTGCGCGCGCGCATGTGCATGGGGGAATTGAGCCCAGCACATTACTGGACCGAGTCAGCTGTATGTGCTGGTGAGAGTCACTGGCGAGCCTGATGGTTAAAAACTGTTCCTTAGCCGTGAGGTTTTTGATTTTGCACTCCCGCAGGAGCGTAAACACGCTGTGTTCTGCCCATCATGATCTCCTGGTGTTGTACACATCCTCCTGTGATGGTTCGACATGCGTATAGACACACCAATACACACACACTGTAGTATTAGTGAACTTGTGGGGACCTGAAGTTCATGATTGTCCTCATAAACAAAGTAATGTGACACAACGAGCCCTGAAGCAGTACCGTTTACATGTGTTTACTGTACATTCACATGTTACCTGGAACACGTGCACGCACACACAAACACACACATGGTATTACTGAACTTGTGGGGACCAGCTTGTGTCCTCATAAACCCAGAGGCCTGAGATACTTATGTGTATAATTTGATGTTATTGTTTTATTTGATTTTTTTATCTCAACTACACACGTCCTGGTATTAATGAAGTCTGCATGTTAACGTGTTTATTTTTCCATCACATCTTCATTTAACACACACACACACACCACATGGACTTTAATGCAGCATTTGTAAAACAATAAACAAAGTCCTTAGTTTGTCAAGTAGCTCAGACGAGCAGCTCTGAAAGAAATTGTGTGTTTGTGGTTGCGTTGTGATCCCCCTCCCTCACCCCCCATGGTGTGAAATTGCCTTAAACAGTGTGAACTTTCACTGCACAGCGTCCGAGGTGCAAATCTTCACTTTGTTTATGCTCACAAATCAACTTTATGCACTTTATACTCATGCACATATGCATGGACACTGCTCATTATTGTGCAAAGGCTGCAGGACGGTTCACAAACACACACACACACACACACACACACACACACACAGAAGTGTCAAACCACTATGCAACGTCCGAGAAAATGGTGATGGAGCAACTTTAACACGCGTTCCCATCAGTAGATATCGTTTATCTTAAGGCAGATGCACTCATGTTTTAACTCGCCCTTTCTTTATCTTAAACCTTCTAGCACAATTCTTTCATCTCTAACATTCTAGAACAATTCNTTTATTTATTTATTTATTTATTCCCACCCCACATCACTCTAATTCCTCCATTTGTACAGTCGCTAATGAAGCAGCACTGCTGCACTTTGCTAGCAAGTTAGCATGCTAGCCAATTAGCGCAGGTGTAAATGAGGGCGTGACGACAGGTTTAGCCAATGGGAGTGAAGAGAACGTGAGATTAGAAGTGAGCTTTGCGCCAGTGTTAACACTACTTACGACTGTTTTACACCACGAAACTGCAAACTATGGATTTCTTCACTTTTCAGAGGGCTTTTGCTCTGCTTAGCGCTCGCTAATTTTCTCTGCAAACATTACAGCACAAAAATAACCCTAAAGTAGAAGTATTAGGAAGATATTATGGCATGCTATTGTAATTCACACACGTGAATCATAGTGTTAACAAGGCTTTGTGGTGGTGTGTGTGTGTGTGTGTGTGTGTGTGTGTGTGTGTGTTACCCATTATGGACTCCAGTTCACTGGACCATAGAGCTAAAGGTGATATGATTAGTGTCTCAGGGTCTTCTGTCACGATTTAAGGAATGTGTGAGTTTATGTAGAGCCTTAGCGCACATGCTAACAGCCTGCTAGCTAATTGGCTAATTAGCGGTTAGTGTAGCTTGATGGTGTTCTCTTTCCACATACCTGCTAATGGGAACTCGACTGGTGCAGAGTGAGAAGTGTGGTGAAAGTGCAGAAAAATAAATATCTACTGGATGATGAAGATGGAGTTGTGTGTGTGTGTGTGTGTGTGTGTGTGTGTGTGTGTTGGCTGAAGTGGAGACTTTATTACTGTCTCTTCTGTTTTCTGACTATGCTTGGTGGTTTGACACCTCTGGGTCTGCTGCCATTTTTTTGCAAAGGCAGAACGATTCTCTGCAGCACCACTGTGTGTGTGTGTGTGTGTGTGTGAAATGTAACAAAAAATACACCAAGCTAACTTCTAAACAAACTTTGTAATTGTGTCTGCATTGCTATGTTGAGTAATGTGTGGCCTGTAATTGCGTGTGTGTGTGTGTGTGTGTGTGTGTGTGTATGTGTGTGTGTGTGTGCAGATGATAGTCCTGCAGTCTCTCCATAAGTATCAGCCGAGGCTGCACATTGTGGAGGTGAGCGAAGACGGGGTGGAGGACATGAGTGGCGAGTCCAAAACTCAAACTTTCACTTTCCCTGAAAACCAGTTCATCGCAGTTACTGCTTACCAGAACACAGATGTAAGCCAAACACACACACACACACACACACACACACACACACACACACACACACCAGTATTGCTTCCTTCTGCTTTGCTGACCTTGTGTGCCTTTAGTAAACTGATTATTTCTCTCTTGTCCAGATCACACAGTTAAAGATCGACCACAACCCGTTTGCTAAAGGCTTCAGAGATAACTATGACTCGTAAGTCTCTCTCTCTCTTACTCACACACACACACACACACACACACACACACACACACACACACACACACACACTCCACCCTGTTCAGAGAGACAGACAGATGGGGAGGTGGGTTGATGCGTAGTTTAATGGATAGATAGATAGAGGGAGGTATATAGACAGACACACAGAGGAGATATAAAGACATAGAATGCTTGATGGACAGCTAGATGGATGAACAGATAAACGGTAGATTGAGAAATGGGTAGAGATTTAGAGGGAGGTATGACTGGATGGACAGATGGACAGATGGCTGGAGAGACGGGTGTACTGACTATTGGATAGTTAGACAGAAAGGTAGGCGAGTGTGTATAATGTAAATCCCTTAAAGGTTCAAAGTAGACCTCGACCACAGTGTTTTCCTAGCGGAAAAGGAGAAAAATTCAACCCTTAAGAAAAAGATAAGAACCCTTAAAGTATTTGTATGTATTAATAGGGTACGTGTGCAGGGCAAACTCCAAATTACTGCTGATTATTTTCTTATTAATATCTAGAACCTGTCAGGATTTTAACATCTATAACATCTATCTAACATCTTTAAGGGTTCTTTAAGGGTTCTTTGGTATAATTAAGGCTTCTTGGCTTCCTCCTAAATGTTTTTCCTTTACTTGAACCATTTTGAGCATGTTCCACTTTGGGTTCTACATAAGAAATATTAAGCGTTCCCTGGGATCGACGACTAAAGAACCCTTAAGGGTTCTGAATTTTGTATTGAACAGTAAATATTAATTTAATAGTCAATTATTAATCAGAAAGGAAAGTGTTTAGGATTTAGACTCGCATATACACTCAGGTTAACGTACTTCTGTATCTATTCCTAACTGCTCTCTCTCTCTCTCTCTCTCTCTCTCTCTCTCTCTCTCTGTCTGTAACAGGATGTACACAGCTCCGGAGAGTGATCGATTGACCCCGTCCCCCACCGACTCTCCTCGTTCACACCAGATCGTCCCGGGAGCACGTTACGCCATGCAGCCTTTCTTCCAGGACCAGTTTGTGAATAATCTCCCTCAGAATCACCGTTTATACGGCGGAGAACGCGCCGTGCCCCAGACCAACGGCCTCCTGTCTCCTCAGAGTGACGACTCGTCCATCTCCGCATCCTCCTCGTCCTCCGCCGCTCAGCGGTGGTTCGTCACACCCGTCCAGCAGAACGAGGCCGATTACTCCGTCCTTCCTTACGGCATCAAGCCTCTCCCGCTTCAGAGCCCGCACTCATTTGGTTATTACCCAGAATCCTCTGCTTTTGCCTCGATCTCGGCTGGCTGGAGTGGCGGGAGAAGTTCCTACCAGAGGAAAATGGCTGCCGGTCTGCCTTGGTCGCCTCGTCCGAGTCCGCCTTCCTTCTCTTTTCCTGAAGATCCTCTCACCACGACGACGATAACGGCGAGCGCTAAAGATAAGCTGCAGGATGAAGGAACGGCGGTTACTGTGGGACCTGGAGGAGTCTGGGGTCTCGAAGCGGCCTCAAATTTGAAGCCGTTGGACAAATTCGATGCGCCCTACGCCATGGTGTGTAAAAGACGACGTCTCTCGTCAGGCACCGATGCCTCGCCGACCATAAAGTGCGAGGACGTGACGAGCGAAGAGTACGGAAAAGAGCAGCCCAAAAGCTACTACGCCTTTTACACCAGCCCTTAAATTAATATTTTTCTCGGGTTTCCTCTCTATTGCGCCATTCCCCTCGCTCTTCTATTTTAAAGTGCTTTTAAAATCTTTTTTTTTTTTTTAATTATTTTTTATTTTAACCGCAGGTGCCAGAGCTCTCTGCTTCTTATCGTGATCCTGATTTTCGTTTTTGACATTTTGTGAAAGATGGGGATTGATTTATTTTCCTTTTATCTTTTTAAATAATCTGCTGTTTTTAATTTTCTTTTCTATTTTAAACATAGATATATATTATATATAAAATCAGTGTGATGGGTTTTTTCCCTTTGCCCTCTCCCCTTTAATTTAAGATCCTTTGGTTGTACAGTATTTGTGCACTTTAGATTGTGACGTATCTTGTATAAATTGTCTACATGGCACTGGTATGAGGTGTGTAATAAAATGTGCTTTTCATAAAGTTCTTCATGTCCTTCTTGGTTTCTTTTCTTTTCTATTTAACACACTCAGATAATTTAATGCCAGAAAAAGCAAATTAATACAGTCACAGGCTAGTCTGTTTGTTTTTATTTATTTATTTTATTTTATTTATTTATTGGAAACTGTTTTATCATGGGTTTTAATTACCCATAACTTCCATTTTTATTTTAACTCATTTTTTAAAAAAAAAAAATCAATTTCATCTATTGCATTAAGATTCTCCAGGTTTCCCTTTTTTTTTTTTTTAATTCTGAATTATATTAATCCTGTTTAATGTTACACAGCTCTGGTTATTATTTGTCCTGATGCTCCACGAGTTATTAATGATGAATAAATTCGTGATGGTGATCTTAAATATGACACATTATTTCTCATTTCTAAATGATGGAGTTTTAATTATGAAGTCCTGATTCTCATTTTTTCTCTCCAAAGAAAACCGATTTCCCCAGAAAGCCGCTGAACACACTGATCTAAAGCAGGGGCTAAACGCGCTTTTAGAGCTCGGCTAATGTCGGAGTTGTTTGTCTTTTAAAAAAAAACATTAATTCGTCATTCTATAGTTTATTAATAATTATAGAATTAATATCTTCTGCGTGTTGGTGTTTTCTGGAGGCCTGTAAACGCGGGATTTGGTTTATTTCATGACCGTTTTATTTACACTGCAGTGTCCTCCTCCTGAATTAAAGCCTGTGTGTGAAAATGAGTAGGAAATGAAATTAGTTCAATAAAGACGGTGCATTAACTGAACTTCAGATTTCTCTTCTTCTGAATTTGCATTCATTCTTTATCTCACAGGGAGGAAAAGGCGTTTCACACAGGTTCTTAGAAACGCCCGGAGAAATACAGATGACGAGAGACAAGCTCATAAAAACAATAATAAAGGCGGTGAATTGCTGCATTTCCAGCAGGAAAGCACGGAGTTATTTTATTTAAAGAGTGTTCTTAGGGACTGTAACGCATACAAATGCATTAAATAAATAAATAAATAAACAAACCAACCCAGCTCTTTACACGACTCGTCTTGGGAGCTGCTCTGTGTGCTGTAACTTTCACATTTAAAGGCTAATTATCACATAAAATACCTCACACAGTTTGGGTCGCGACTTCAGTCCTAATGAGACTAATAAAATAAATAAAGCGCTATATTTCAACAAAATCATTCATTTTAAATCATGTCTTCTTTCTTCATCTATAGTAAACGGTTTTGTTTGTTTCCCCTCCGAATTCTTTTCTGTAAGCCTACTATTTACACATGCTATTATTACAGACAGAAAGCGGAAAAACCTCCACTTAACACCAGAAGTAGCCGATGTTAGCTTTATAATCTCATCAAAAACACAGTGAATTACATTAATTACATTTAAAACCTAATTTAAACGTTTATATTTTAATAATTAAAGGATTTTTCACTCATAAACGCTGACAGTAGTAGGTTTCTACCGGCGCACAGAAATGACATCATGCTAATCTGCAATAACTAGCATTATTCTTATTAGCACCTGCTGTTTTTAACGATATAACAGTCGTGATATGTTTTTTTTTTTTAAATCCATGTTCTGTTCACTATTTCATATTGGATGTACCATTTTCTAACTTATATTAATGCAGCTGTTGTTGAACTGTTTGTCAACATATTTGTTACCTAAAGTTCTTGTCAGGCATTAGCATAGTAAGATGCAGAAAAGCCCTTCTCATGCTTGGTGCCCTTTCTAACAGACTAAAATGTTGAAAATGAAAGACAAGTCATTTCACCACATCCATTTTTGGATTTATTGTGGGTTTATATATAAATGCAGACAGCTAGGTTATGTGAAAGGTTGAAGATTGATTTCTAGATCAGTGCAGGAAGACCAGCCCTTTCAGAAGCCTCCAGATAACAAGGATGGAAATGAACAGCTGAGTGACCTTCATGCAGAGGAACGGTAAATTATGTCGAAACAGCACAGTAAACATCAAGTTAGACATCTCTCTCTCTCTCTCTCTCTCTCTCTCTCGCTCTCTCTGAAGAAGTTTATTGACTCTGTATTAGCGTGAAGAGAAACACAAGAACAGCAGGGATGAGAAACACGCTCGCTTTTACAACAGAGTCGATACACTCTGAGATGCTAACATTCATTCACGCAAGAGTTACACTGATCAATACACACTGCTCACTACAGGTAAACCGAAGAGAGAGACATCTATCTGTCTGTCTGTCTGTGTAGTTTATCACTAAATTGTTTATTATTCATCCTTCATACACCTACAGAAGAATCACATACATTTCACACATGATCATGTTTTTTTTTTTTTACCTGTAATTTTGTGAGTAACTCCACATCATGTGAAAAATGTCATCACTGAATCGTTCCAAAATCATATGTGAAAATAAATAAATCATCTGAAAAATCACTTGAAAATAAAGGAATTGTTCGAAAATTCCCAAATGAATGTACCTTCACTACATGTAGTATTAGCAGTTGTTTCTGTGCCCTGCTTACTGCACTATACATCTAACACTGAGCAGTTTTGGAATCATCCTTCAGATCTCTCAACAAATTTTGGCCAGTGATCCCAGTTTAAGGGCTCAAAATTCTTCCCAACAACCACTTAAATAATCCCCAGTGGGAGTTAGTAGATAAAAAAAAATCATATACCGCACATCACATTTAATTGTTATACTACATTAAAGAGGGAAAGACAGCAAATGGGTTTTTTTATATTTTCACATTTAACAATGTTATTGTGTTATGTGTGTAAGAGTGTGTATCCGCGTGCATTCTGCACTCTAATGAGAGGACTGGGCTTGTGCATCACACCGCAGCGTATCAGAATCAGGAGATGTAGCTGATATCATGCTCATCTTCACTGTAACATCCAACCTCCAACCATCCAACCTGATACTTTCATGAGCGTAAAGCCCATTTTACACCAAAAGGCCACGCTGAATAACACGGCTGTGCTCTGGTGTAAAATGGGAAAAAAAAATAGGAAGCACTCCAATTAATGAAGGCTAATGAAATTTTAATCATAATAATAACCATAACAATAATCTGACAGTTTTAAATACTATTAAATATTCCACAAATCAAATTTATGTCCACAAGACTACATAATGCATAATGGCTTGTAACAGTTGAGAGGAACCCACATGGGGTCACATGTTGAGAACCTGACCTACAGTGTGAAACTATAGCATAGTGCACTTCCTGTACAATAGGACGTTTTGGGATTAAGGGAAATCCATATGATATAAAATAATGACTCCTATGCCCTGATTAGTGTACTATACTGTATGTCCAGCATTATAGTTTTATATAGAGGATAAAGGCCTCCACAACCTGCGGAGCACTCTATAGCACTCCTCTCTCAGTAGGTGAATTCTCCCGCTGATGATATTGTGTGGATTGTAGTCACTGCGTGAGTGTCACCCTGCACACAGCCAAGAAAAGTGCACACTGCTGTGTTTTTTTTTTATAATGAAGCAGTTGTCCTTTATTTTCATTATTTTTTTTTTATCGGCTCCTCCGAAGTGCGAAGGCCGTAACAGTTACGTGTATTCTCTCTAGCGTTCTCTCTCTCGCTCTCTCAGCTGCGTTGTGGAATGTAAAACTGTAATAACTGATAGTTTTTTATTGATATGACACGTTCACGTAACACGAGCGTGACAGATCCGGTGTGATTGCAAAAAAAAAAAAAAGAGGAAGCGGACCACGGAGTGGTTGTAGCTCTTCTGTCTTTCACTCTTTTATAAAACACTATAAAATGGCCATGCATGTAGAGCGTCCTGGATGTTTTTATTATTAAAATCGTGTTTTAATTTCAAGGTTTGTATAATAGTCAGCATTTGAGTGATAAGTATAAACACACACACACACACACACACACACACACACACACACACACGCACATACACTTTCTCTGTTTTTCTGTCTCCATCTCCATACAGACAGACAGTATATATCATCAAAACTCTGACCTCCATGTATGTGCTTGTGTGTGTGTGTGTGTGTGTGGGTGTGTGTGTGTGGGTGTGTGTGTGTCTGGCTCACTAAGCTGTGAGTAACAGCTGCCCCCTTATGACCCTGGCAACACCCCCCCTCAGCCAACCCCCACCCCCCCATTCCCCTGGTTCCTGGTTCCTGCACTTAACACTGAATTGATTTCAGACACTCCACATGATCCTCAAAGGGGACATGATTTCCCCTACAGACTCGCTCACACACGCCCCCACACACACACACTCAGTAGAACGCTGGCCAAGTTGTTTGGAGTCGGCGCCCCCATGTGGTCCCTCGGGAGAACCACAGACGCCCCAGAGCACTAAAGAAAAGCATGAGCCATGATGTGTGTGTAACGTGAAGTCGTCAGTCCGTAAAAAAAAAAAGTTGTGCATAAAATCAATGCAGTGGCACTTTGAGGAATACCACCGATTTGGGAGTGTCCCTGTAGAGCTGACCCCTATCTCTCTCTCTCTCTCTCTCTCTCTCTCTCTCTCTCTCTCATTGTCTATCAATTCAGTGTTTTACTGGCATGACAAAAAGGGTTCTGTAGACCATGTTCACTGGTGGACAGCAGATCCAGGTTCTGTTATAGACCCTGTTCATTGGGGGACAGCAGGTCCAGGTTCTACTGTAGACCCTGTTCAGTATGGCACAGCAGGTCCAGGTTCTGTTATAGACCCTGTTCAGTATGGCACAGCAGGTCCAGGTTCTGTTATAGACCCTTTTCAGTATGGCACAGCAGGCCCAGGTTCTGCCTTAGACCCTGTTCAGTGGGGGACAGCAGGTCCAGATTCTGATGTAGATTCTGTTCAGTGGGAGATAACAGGTCCAGATTCTGTTATAGACCCTGTTCATTGGGGCACAGCAGGTCCAGATTCTGCTATAGCCCCTGTTCTGTATGGGACAGTAGGTCCAGGTTCTGCTGTAGACCCTGTTCAGTGGGAGATAGCAGGTCCAGGTTCTGCTGTAGACCCTGTTCAGTATGGGACAGCAGGTCCAGGTTCTTCTGTAGACCCTGTTCAGTGGGGAATAGCAGGTCCAGGTTCTGCTATAGACCCTGTTCAGTATGGGACAGTAGGTCCAGGTTCTGCTGTAGACCCTGTTCTGTGGGAGATAGCAGGTCCAGGTTCTGCTATAGACCCTGTTCAGTATGGGACAGTAGGTCCAGGTTCTTCTGTAGACCTTGTTCAGTGGGAGATATCAGGTCCAGATTCTGTTAAAGACCCTGTTCAGTATGGCACAGTAGGTCCAGGTTCTGCTGTAGACCCTGTTCAGTGGGGAATAGCAGGTCCAGGTTCTGCTGTAGGCCCTAGGCTGCAATCTTTTCCATCGTTTTTTTCTCCGTCTATCTTTCTCCTACCAACCATGTCATTAGAAATGAGAGAAAACATGCTCTCTCTATCCTCAAAGGGAAGTCTCTTTTCTGTCTCTCGCTCTCATGGGGACTGGAAATGGCATGCTCAATAGTCATCATCCTGTGAAACATCTACTGTAAAAACTATTGTGATAGACACACACCTGCATTTATACCTCCAGCACACACATTAGAATCTAGATGATGTTAATCAATGGTGAAAAATATCCCTGTTTCTGTACAGAAGAATGAACGTTTCTAGAAAATAATTGTTCTCTTGTGTAAATTTTAAATTTACTACGAATCCAGAGAAACAAAACCTGAATATTAAAGACTGAATGTGATCTCCTTGATGTTTAACACTCTTCAGGCTGTTCTCATCAGAATATAAATGAAATATTGAATAACAAGCGGGGTATTAAAATAAATTTTCACTTTCTCCCTGTTTCATTACTGGCAGAGAAAAGCCTGCCATAAAAACTTAAACAATATGCCATTTACAGTGTTTAAAAAGCCGTGTTAGCTCGGTGCTCAGTGTTCATGCACACTGACTTTAATACTGAAACACACACACTTGGCTTCGGCCGTCAAGCTGTGAATCCCGTTCTCTGTTCCATTGTTTTCACACCGCGTCAGGATGCCATTTTCACCACATACAGAATCTGAAAAAACAACCCTACAGTATACAGTGTGCAACATTTTCTAGAAGATATTTCCAGTGATGGATCGAGTCCAGGCATTGTCAGGATGCAGCATAAAATAACGGAGGTCTGCTTTACTGAATTTTGTGGCTTTTGTTGGGATTTGGGGATTTTTCTGTGAACTCTGCGTGACAGCATTGCGATGGCCTAACCATGCCAAAAATAATAAATAACAAAATACATATAAATAGTAAATAGTAATTAAATAATAATACAATCTATAAAATATCTATAAAAATACACAAATGCCTGCCCTTGATTTCACTGACATGAGAGGATTTTGTGTTTATTTCTTTTTTTTTTTATCTCACCACAGACTGCCAACTATAGTGTATCTTTTATTTTTGTTTTTAATTATTGTTTTTTTTAAAGAAGGTAATTGAGTCTGCTATTTGAAAAATAGTATTATATTGGAAACCTAATCTTTGTAAAATATTCTAAATTGTTAATTTAAGATACAGCAGAATGCCAATTTGGGAAATCTAAGTTATTTGTCGACTATCCCACAGCGCTGCTGAATTCTGGACTGTGATTGGTCAGAAGGTGTTGATTAATTCTCTGTAACAGCGGCTCTGACAGTAGCGCAGTCGCACATCACAGGTTTATATTAATGCTCTCGTTCTGATACGTTATCGTTTCTATAGTAACAGTTTGTTCACAGGGACTCGGTGATGGTACGTTGGAAGCTTTGCTAATAATAAATTAAAAACGTGTGCAATTGTGGAGAAGTTTTGAGATGTTTATTTAACATTGATGGAAGGAGTCTCCAATGTCAGCACTTTGTAACAGTCAGAGGTGAAGCTGTAATTTTCAGGACAGAGGAGTTTACGCTTTGAGGTTTCTCAGTAACATGACAAGCTACGTTTAAAAGAGAGAATAAAGAGAAGCTGGTGAGGGAACGAATGTTTATAGCTGTTATAACGTAAGTGACAACAGGAACTAACTTCTTTTTCAAACATTCGACAACAATAACTGTAACTATAAAGGGATAAAAAGTATGAGATGTCATTCTTTAATGAATAAAAGATTGTAATTGTCGACAAATTGCTGTGGTATAAAAGCAATGCACATATTGTTATAGGAAAATAATCAAATCTACCAGCACCACACGCATCAAATTTAAGAGAGCCAATCAGGTTTCAGAATGCAAACAATGCCCTGGTTTATCTGGGAAGGGGGCGTGGCATGTCGGTTGGGCCGTGTTTGCATATTTATTGATTTTGGATTGGATTTCTTCCTGAAGGTAACAAATGGAAGCTTGATGAAAAACATCAATTAGTTATTCAAAGTAGGTCAACATTTGTGCTTTTCAAAACAGATTTATTTTAACTTCATTCTTGAAAATACAAACTGATAAACCTAAATTATTTCACCTAAATTATTTGAGTCATCTATCTCTCTGTGAGTGTGTGTGTGTGTGTGTGTGTGTGTGTGTGTGATAATAAGCTCTGAACAGGAATTGGCATCGGGGCACAATTAAGAGGTGCGATCAGCTCCCTCCTGCCTGATCAGTGCTATTTCCTTACTCTGGTGTGACTTGCCTTTTGGGGAAATGAACTATATAAAGACAGAAAGTCTTGATGTTGAGAAATCACGAGAAATCAGGAGTCACGATCTGAACGGGCAGAGGCCCGTGAAGTGAAAGATAGGAAGTGAGACTGAGAGAATGTGAGAAAGGAGGACAGATATCATACATGTAACCCAAAGCCTTGTGTTTGATAAAGTTCAATTCAATAATAATCATTTAGATAATAATTTTGGTTTTGGGGTGCTTTAGGGTTGGGGTACTGGGTGGCTTGGGGGTGTGTTTTTTTTTTTGGCAGTTTGGGGGTGTGGCTTTGGGTGTGGTTTTTGATGTTTAGGGGGTGTGGCTTGGAGTGTGGATTTGGGTCATTTGGTGGTATTGGGTGTTTTGGGCAGGGTCTGACACTACAATTTTATATTAAGGATTACAGCTCGTATGCATATACACACACACACACACACACACACACACACCCATATATATATATATACATATATATATATATATATATATATATATACACACACACACAAGATCTTTCAGTTCCTAATGAGTATTAGAATAGCAAGTTCTTTTGAACTGAAGACATTTGGGTTTGAGATTAAAATATGAATATGAGACGATCAGAATTTCAGCTTTCATTTCCTGATATTTACATCTAGATGAGTTAAATTTAGAACATGGCACCT